>JAWPHD010009026.1:0-45000 GCA_037043455.1 Cyrtodaria siliqua | reverse complement strand
ACCACTCAATAAAAAGCGAACTCTGGACTTCAAAAACATATGGCTCATATTCGTATTACGAACTAATCGTCTGTATCACACTGGCTTATACTTTCAAACTCGATCAATATACTGTCATATGTTTGTTTGCTAAACTCATTGAGGGAATATTTACCTTCTTGTCAATACATTACCTTCAAAAGACTGATGGTTTGGGAGATTTGCACAAAGTGTGTACAACATTATCCACGAAAGTGCCACTTATTTACATTCTTTGTAGTTATTTTACCGTAATATTTCGAGATAAGATTTGTCCGGGTAAAAATGCCATAAAGAATCTGCGTCAACACTTTGATTTATTGCCACTTGTAGTTTGCCCAGTACTTGACAATTTCCTGACAACCCATCTTGAGTGTGTCTTTAATATCGACAATCACGGTACTCAGGGGAGGATCTAGGGGATGAGGAAAGCCCTCTAAAATCTGAGAAAGTTATGTTAAAAGTATATGAAAATGCTTTGTTTTCTCTTTCTTTTCTTCTTTTTATCTGGTTGTCAAAGATGTTATTTGGTTGTCAAGTTGTGCTCCCACCCACTAATATCAAATCTTGTATCCGCCTCTGGTACTTGTATTTAAATGTTCTCCAGCTAACATATTACATCTAAGTTATTTCCATTGTCCATTCATGACCTCTTGAGCATCACTCGGCCTCGGTTAAACTTCACCGTTTTATTGTTTATTGTACTATTTTTAACAAATTTCAAGATATCTCCAAAAATGGCGTAATAAAGAAGCAAGCGTTACGGACACTATACTGTCGACATTTACAACACGAATGTGGCACGTTCAGTTATTAATAAAAGGGCATTACTTAATATATTATAATTTAAAGATTTCGAAATGCAGAAACGACATGCATTTTAATTTATTTTTTGAAAAAAAAGCTCGACTCTATTCATTAATTACTCATTTAGAGAGAAACACTTAACGGCTATCAATATAGAATATATACTGAAAGGAAAAAGAAACGTGACACGGGAATTTCCGCTATATATTGTATGTACAATATACTGCTGTTAATCGAAAGGTACATGGCTACGTAAGATCTTTCCTTTCGGAAAAAAATAAAACAACACGTAACAGAGCAAATAGTATTCCTGCAAAGTTTCATTATTGACAGAGTACGCGTTTGGCTCAAGCATGTGAGCAAACTTAGGATGCAACATTTTGCAAACTCTTTACGTTAAATACAGTACTGAACTGGCTCAATTTTTCAAAGAGGAACTTCAATATTTTTGAATTTCTTGTTACAATGTGTACTGTGATTAAAACGTCTACAACATCACAGTTGTGTCCTTTCTCTAACAGCAACTTTTTTGTTTTACAAAATATCTTGGGATTTCCTTGGAATATATATGGAATTAAGTGTAAAGTAGGCATATATACAATATATAGCGGAAATTCCCGTGTCGCGTTTCTTTTTCCTTTCAGTACAGTTTAAATATACATTTACACAGTAGCCCGTCAACGTCTGTCAAACTTACTATATAGTTACAGAGAAGCCGGTCAACATAGTTACAGAGAAGCCGGTCAAGGTCTGTTTGACATACTATATAGTTACAGAGAAGACAATCAACGACTGTTTGACATACTATATAGTGACAGAGAAGCCAGTCAATGTCTGTTTGACATACTGTAATCCTCAAAATAGTTTAAAGACCATGCTTTGATTTTAGTTATTATTGAAAGTGCTGTTTTAGAAAGAGTTACTTCTTTCATTTTTTTGCAATTTTTAGGTTTAGTTGTATTATTTTACAATCGTTACTTGACAAAAATGTATATTCTGGCTGTCAAATCTAGACTATTTAACGATTAAATACATTTTACATTTCTTTTAAATGTGGTCCTTAAATTATTTTGAGGAGTATATGTAGTTACAGGGAAGCCCGTCAACGTCTATTATGCTTACTATATACTTCATCAACTGTATACTGAACCAAGTTTTCAAGTGTTATTCTTGAAGCTGGGCAATTTATCGGCATCAGCATGCATGAACCACAAATACAAACACATTGTTAATTCAACAAACAGAAAAACATTAACACAAAAATATATGACTAGAAAATTACAAATAAATTTCATGAGCATTATAAACGAGATAGATAAAGTCTATGTAAGAAGAGAAAAAATTGAGAGGAATGTGGCAAATCTAAATTAAAGCTTGCCTACTTTTTTTAACAAAAATAGCTAATTTCACAAGATGATTCTTATTTTCAGTTTGGAAAAGTTTCTCAAAATTTAAAGTGTTTAGGTTTAGTAGAAAGTTCCTAGCAATACACTTTTTCTATCTAGAACAAAACAATTGAAAATATAATGGAATTCATCTCCAAGAGAATTATTATTACATAAATGGCATGTCCTTAGATTTCTATCAACGTTGAAAAATCTACCTTGTTCAGTTGGTAATGTATTATTACAACAACGATAATGACATAGAGAAACATATTGTCATTAGTAACACAGCCCTGTACACAGACGTTTCAAGTCTTACTGTTTATGATATTAATGTTTATACTATCGGAGGAGGTGAGTGGAGTCCAATAACAATACAAATACTCTGTCAAACCAGGGCGACAAAGCTTCGATGCAAGATGTACTATAGCAAGACTGTTTTTTTTTCACCAAAACAGCCATATTTTAATATTGACGAACTAATCTTCTAATTTCAGAGCGGTGAGGATACTGCAAGACAGCCAGGCATGCTTGCTGACGTCAGGGCAGGTGTACAAAAAGCGTACCTGGAAGGCATAGAATTCATGAGGCTAAAGGTCAAAGAAACGGAAGCGGAACTGGACCGAATAAAAATGGAATTTTATCAGTGTAACGAACCCGAGGACGAGCATTATGAGTCATATTTGATTAAATGTAACGACCAATTTCTGCAGGCGAACAATGAACTCCGACGAAAGAATGTGAAACTGAAAGTAATAGATAGTGAAATACAGATAGTGTCTTTGTTGAACCAACTCAGGGAAGTGTGTGAGGTAGACAAAGGCGAGATTGCTTTTATTTCCGAATTCTGGGAAAACATCAAGAATTGCATAGAAAATCTGAGAGTTCTGGTGAACAAATTCAAAACCAGCGTGATGGAAAGACTTCGCGGAAATTGTCTCAGTTATAACAATGCCGAGATTCATTTGGAAGTGTCGACCAGATACACGCAGGAGATTACAGACTATCTGACGGACATTGAACGCAATCTTAACGATACCCAGTTATTAATGAAAAGCTCCACAAACGAAATTCACCAGGATTTGTTCACACATACCAAGTTCACGGAGGGAATCCTCGTTGCATGTGATCTCAAAGCTTTTCCAATTCTACGTTTGCTACCAGATCTCACGGAGAAAATGGAATCTATGTGTGAAACTGCATTCAAGTGGTTGGATAGAGACGAAAGATATATGTACGAAATAAATGATTACATTCGTGAAACTAGATCAATGACAAAGAAGAGAGTTCAAGATCTGAAAATACAGAAGGAGAAAATGAAGAAATTCGAAAAAGCGGCAAAATCTGCGCATATATTATTGCAAAACAATAAAGAGAAATTACAAAAGTTGGAGATGGATCTGAATCAGTTAGAAGCGACATTTGATGTTTACAAGCAGAAAATGGTATCAAAGCACGGAGAAAAGTCTCAGAAAGAGAACATGGTGGATTTTCTAAAACTCACTTTGTCACAAACAAAGAAAAACTACAACCTTCAGTTGAAGCGACAACGGTTGCTCAAACAAGTGCAAGGTCTTGAGGAGTTTCTAAGAGAACTAGAGGGTGAATTGTCTGGTGTTCATTACAAAATGCAGGAGAAGGCGCAGGAAAAGGATATGCTCGCTGGTAAAGTTGAAAACAGCGAGAAATCCTATGGTGCTCTGAAAACTGATCTAGATATGTTCACAGACAATCTAGACAAACTTGAACAAGAGGTGAACAGTTTATCAGGACAACTACTGCAGCTGGAGATAATCCAAACTTTTAAATCATCGCCGGAGAATATGGACGGCGTGTATGACAGACCACAATCGGTTAAACTGGCGCCGTCACTAAAAGAGAAAATCAAACGTAAGAGAAAAATCATGGCCCCCGTTCATTGATGATAATAATCTTGTTGTTTAAGGGGGTTCATGGTAATGTATAATTAATGTTGATGAAGCTGTCTTACGCAAGCGTGGAAACAAAGACGTCGTATAATGAACTTACAAAATAAATCGCTGGATCGATTACAAAAGAATGAGGAAAACTACTAACATTTTAAGTACAATAAAAGTGCGTGCTTGTTGTAAATCCCCAAATGTTACACTCATAAATGACCATAAAGCGTGTAATATCAAAGTGTACGTGTTTGTATATGGCACGTGAGCACGTGCATAAATCGACAAGTAAATGGACATCATTTGCATTACATATTCCACAACAATAATTCGGTGCTGTGATTTTCTGTGTAGAATTGTTGGAGTCGGCGTTAAATGTGTGTACATGCTCCTATTTGAGTCAAACATACATACATACACATACATACATCCGTGTCGAGGGTAACAAGCATTTAGCTTCTATAACCCCCTCTGTGATCTTCACTCTGTTGACTGTTCCGGTATTGATATTTTTCTTCTCCGAAATATAGGTCAATTTGGTTTTTGAAACTGTTTATAGTTTTTGCTGTTACTGCAACAGTGGGTAAATTATTCCAAAAATTTACTACTCTCTGTGAAAAAAAGTGTTTTCGTACATCAAGTCTGCACTGTTTCTTATGTATCTTAAAAGAGTGGCCTCTAGTAATTGAAGCATCTGATACATGTATTTTGAAAAAGTTTTGTATATCGATATCTTCTTTGTTATTGAACAACTTGTATACTTCAATTAAGTCACCTCTGAGTCTTCTGTATGTCAAACTTGGCAAGTCTAGCTCACGTAACCTGTCTTCATAAGGGAGGTGCCTCACTTCGCGAATAAGTTTAGTTGCACGTTTTTGAACATTTTGTAGAAGAAAAACATTTGAATTAGGCCAGAAAAAAAAATACCTGTGTTTCTGGTTACTCTGCTGAAAAAATTAGGGTAGGTAGGTCGGTAATTTTTTTCTTTTTTTCTTTTTTTTCTTTTTTTTTGCCCATGTGGTTTGGACGATGTTAAAGGTATCTTGAACTTTGTCAAGTAGTTAATTTATAGTGATTTTGCAAGGAGAGAAGGATCATAACCTCATGATATCTTCTTAACTTGTTTGTTTTGAATAAAATAAATTGAAAACACATATTTTCTGCCATTACGAGTTTACATACGATTGAATTTTATAATTTTCCTGAGGCTGGGTGGTCATAGAAGAACAAATCTGCTGGCAGCATGTCATGATTAATGTTTTTCATAACTTCTGCTCTGTCCCATGGCTGCATTTTTCAATACGAATAGCCAAAACGGGTTTTAGCGCATGTTTCATACTCAATCTTTTCGTACATTACCATTTCGTACAAAGCTTTTTCATACTATTTATTTATTTATTTTTTGATAAAAAACTGTAGGGTCGGCGCCAAAAAATAGGGACGGTCGGGTAACCAGAAACACAGGTAATTTTTTTTCTGGCCTTAGCTAGAAATAGAGATATTTCCTCCTACGCACAAACACTAATTTTACTCTCTTTTTCTTATTTTGGCACCCTCCAACTACTGGGCATATTTGAATCCTAGCATACTTGACCGATTTAGTTAATTGAAACTGGGTAACTCGTTGATTATTTGCTCTTGTCCATGAATTCATTCCGGAACTGACCTGTTTACAAATGGTAAATATTATGGAACATATGTTAAAATTCATAACTGTCAAGGTTTAAGAAAACAAACCTTTATAATATGTTTACAACTACAGACTATGTAAATATAACCCAATTGTGTTACTACTGAGTAGCTAGAGGCGATCGGGATAAACTATGCATGGGTAAACTATGGGTGTCACCGCGTACGTTACACAGCGTTGTTACACCGCGTTCTGCTACCCTGAATGTAGTCTTGATCATCTTCGATGCTTGATCGTAAATACAAACGTCTTGACCATTTGGGCAGAAAACAAAAAAATGAAACCGGAAGCGCATGTCCGTAATTTTATTTTTTTATTATTACACTATTTTGGACCATACACATTTAGTTCGTCGAAATAATGATGACGTTTCCCGCTTTATTTATTAATTTATTGTTTTTCTGTCGTTCTGTATATCTTAGATAGAAGGTGCAGATCTGCATCAGCCAATCAGAATCGATACCAGAATATCGGTAAAAACATTTTTTTAAAGAACAGGCAAGCAAACAAGCAAGCAAGCGAGCGTCGCTGATGGTCTAGACTACCCCGAGTGTCAACATCATCTTCGACAGCAGAAAGCGTTTATAGGGCAGATTGCGATGGTAATGTTGCTGTTAAGGTGTAGCACATACATTGCAGCGCAGGAAGTGTCGGACTGGGGTAGTCGTTTAATGGCGGCCAGTAAATAATGCTCGTTTCTTTTTTGTTCTTTTTTTTAAGAAGGCATTTTTACTTATATAAGGTGCCACTGTTGATCTATTTTTGATATTTTTCAAGCATTGTCATGTTAAAAATTGTGAGATTTTATTTTTACTTATGTGAAAATGAGTACAAACTTTGGCTTGTCGGTGTTTATCTTTTTAAAGGGAGCATCTATTGATGAGACAAGTTCTTTCTTTGAAGTTACAGGACTCCCACTTTTCTGTAGAGTTTTTGGCAGCACATGTGCCATTTGTGATGAGAAGTTATTAGAATAGAATCTATTGTTTTTTAAATTGTGCCTGACATTGCATATTATTTCATGACATACATAACTCAGTGCAACAATCAATGGGCTTGTTACACCTTGATATGTCGATGCTGATCCCACAGTTCGCTCCTTACAAATGAACTAATTCTTAGACAAATATTGTTGTACCATGACGTCATTGCTCCAAATTACCATACATGAAATATTTATAAATATTATCTGATTAATCACATTATATGCCTGAACAATACGTTTGCCAAAGTTTATATTATTATATTAGTGTAAGATGTTTCATTTTCAGTAATTTTCTTTACTTAAAACGATATTTTCAATATGCCATATATGGCAGTTTAGAAGATTTCTAATATCTTAATCAATATTTGCGGTTTCCATATCCCTTTTAGAACACCTTTCAAATGGTCGTGTCTGATTATCATCTGATTTTGATAATTGTTTAACCCGCTTCCAAGAATACTCACAAAACTGAAGCTGTTTGAAAAAAATATCAACTCAAAAAGCCCTTTAAAATTGCACATTATTGGACACTACATTAGGTTGCCGGGTTATATACTGACATTCGTATCGCCTCCAGTGCCTTTAGGTATCGATACTACAGTACATATAATAGACATCGATACTACAGTACATATAATAGACATACTGCTGTTGTTACCCGTGGTATATCGTATCAAAATAACCGTACTTTGAAACATGTATGGTGTTGGAATACGAAGGATACATCCATATAGGTTTTTGGTACATGTTCATTTCAGAGAAGTAATACTTCTTAAATCACTGATTAAACGAATATTTTCACTGAAAAAGATCATGATTGTCAGGTAATTAGTAGTATGTTTTTAAAGGGACACGTGGCAATCTTGATGTTTTTTAAAACTGGTAGCGTCCCGTCAGTTTTTCAGGTTTAAAGTCATGCTTGATTTATAAATTGTGATGTCTTTTTTATAACTGATAAACACTTAAAGATTGTCATGTGTCCCCCCTTCAAATGGCTAAATGTTATTTACATTACTATTCACTTCTGAGCGCACTTGTCTGTGTTCGAGTTTGAGATAATGTGCATGATTGTTTCACATACATCGTCTAGTATATTGTTTATTAAGCAACTTTTAAATTTCATTTTAAACCGCATTTTAATAGAACTGATGTTCTCCCATTAGTATTTAGTCAGTAGGTTATTCCACACATGAACGACCAGTATCACAATTTGCATATCATTCAGTGTTAAATCACTAAACTCACTTGTTAAAATATTCACACAATAATAGCAGCGCCATCTTTTGACTCTTGAAACGATTTTAGCCGTAGTTGCCAAATACCTACATTGTCATGTCCAGGCATTACATTTCAAGTTAGACTTTATTATGATTTACCATAACGCGTTCATATTACATTTAGATTTAGCATTGCATATTTTCATATTACATTTTGATTTATTCGTATTGATATTAATTTAACTGTATACTTGTTTGTGTGTTATATGAAATGAATGAAAGGACATCTTTGTATTAACATATTCACTGGAAATGTTAACCCCCTTTCAACAAAGTATGTACATGCCATTCAGAACGTGTCCTGGTTTTTGGGACTACTTATTTTTTCTTATTTTGTTCATCGTACATCATGTGTATAAATGTTCTGTTTGTATGTATTAATAATCTCAGAGAATATTGTGACTGAAAATGATATATGTATTTTAATAAATAGAAAACCATTAAATACGCAAATAAACTTCAAACCATGCAACGTGTATCGTTTTGATTGCATATGCTCTGCTATGTTCCGATATATCGGTGCCACCATATGTCTTCTAGGTACAGATATATCGATGTTACCATGCTCTGCTAGGAACCGCGATATCAATCTCGTAATATGCTTTACTAGGTACCGATATATCGATCTCACCATATGCTCTGCTAGGTACCGATATACCGTTATCACCATATGCTCTGCAAGGTACCGAGATATCGATCAAACAATATGCTCTGATAGGTACCAAATTATTGATGTTACCATATGTTCTGCTAGGTACCGATATATCGATCACACCATATGGTCTGCTAGGTACCGATATATCGATCTCATGTGCTTTGCTTGGTACCTATATATCGATCTCACCATATGGTTTGCTAGGTACCGAGATATCGATCACGCAATAAGCTCTGATAGGTACCGATATATCGATGTCACCAAATGCTCACCACAAACATAAAATGTTCGAAAATAAGAGTACCGCCTTGGAACGGTCAGTGGCAAAAAGGCCATTGTGGGGTTAAACGAGGTTGTAGTGTGCACCAAACCTTAAACGTATCCTAGTGCCATCCCAATTAAGCCTGACAACGTAAATAAAAAATCCCTGTCAGGCTGTATATACTCTTTCAAATTAGATAGCATTAAAAGGCAATATAAGTAAAACACATATATATCGTATATATGTATAAAAACAACCACAAAACAAAACAAAAAGCCACACAGCAAGTACGCAACGACTCGGCAGAAGCCAGAGTAACATGCGAATAAACCGTTACGGGCACAAAAAAACAAGATTGAAGACAAACGTACTTACGTTACCTATCTATTTCAGGATTTAGGTAGAGGTCATCTTAGGGTCCACACTTTTTCGGGTCATCTTACGATCAAAGAGGAAAGCATAGTTGCGAAGTATAAATGGATCAGCCACTGAACATGCAGTGCGTTGCAAAATGATAGGATCATAACGTCTTTTAATAAACTATCTAACGAGTATACAGGTTGTACGAAAGTGATACAGGATCTAACGAAGTTTGTTAATTAGGTCACCATTAAAGTCAGGTTGCAATAGGCATTGTCTCAGAGATCTTAAATTACTTTTATATTTCAAAAGTAGATCAGGATTACGATAATACAATTTTGCAAAGACGTTTATAGTAACGGTAGCCCTTACGAATGTTAAATTTCTCAACTCGACTACAAGTTCTAGAAGAAAAAAAGTATTTCAATAACTCTAAGGGCATTAAGCTTGTCTTTGATGAGGTTGCGTGGTAATTTCGTAGTGTGGATATGGCATAAGTAGATGAACCTTGATGAAAGTTTTATATATCGAAAGGTACCAGGACAAAAACACTTCCGTTATGTACGAAGTTTCATGAAGATACCCGTACTGATTTAAAGACGAACATGTACTACCTTGAATGAATGAATGGTGTTTTACGGCACGTCGACACATAAATAGGTCATGTGCGCAAAAATTGACGAAAGGTGAAGAAATGAAGTAGTAATTAAAAATTAATGTAAATATATAAAGACTGAACTAAATTGAATTGGGTTTTATAAAGATAAAACTATTTACAAATAAGGGATGATATGGTAGTAATATAAACTATATATGTTAATCAACAAATGCCCGTCAACGGGTATTTAAACAAGTAAATATATATAAGAACATATAATGATTTATATAGTCTGATTTCTTTCAGGAAATCTAAAACAAGACTAAAATCCATAGTATCAAATAACTCTTTCATAGTAGTATCATTGTAGTACCTTTGACGCATAGGATCAAAGTCTACACATTGCAACACCGAAAGGCCATACATATTGATATATTCATTGATTTCACTTGTCTCACCGCACCCACTCCCCCACCCAAACCCTCCCTCCACCAACACACACACACGCACGCACGCACACTAACAACAACAACAACAACAAACCACAGGTGATAATTATTATGCGAAAAATACATTGTGAACAAATATAGATTCTAATAAAAACGTTTACATGGATTTTCTAATCATCTGGATATAAATATATGCTTAGACGTATGAATCCGTTTGTTAAAATAAAACATGACGTCATACTCCGCCGGTATCTAAACATGCGTAATGCAAAGGTGGAACATGTCCAAGTTCTCTTTAATCAGCCACGACAAAGATGTTATACATGTCAACATGTTCTTTTGCCAATTTTAATTGTTCACTTTTAAAATCTATTGATAACATTTATTAAGACGTGTATTTTGGGAAAGTTTAGCTCGCCAAAGTTCCCGTCACCTCATGTGTGCACAGACCTAATAACAACACAGACAAACAAGTACAAATCGATCGAACACGAAAACAATTTTCTAAATTTCACGTGGCACAGTGCGAAAATTTCTCAAATTATTTCCCATCTTCATGAAAAGTTTTATAGATACAAGTTTCATTCAATGCCAAATCCCTTCACAAATTTAATTTTTTTCCAATGGTAGGAGTTTGACGGAAACTTTGACTATGTCTTTATTTTTAAAAGAAAAGCGAAAAATAATGACATTTTTAACTTTAAACATCTTTTTATACAATTTTTCTATTTACTATGAATCTTTTGAATGTATTGTCATCAAAATCAGTGAACAAGAGGCCCAAGAGGGCCTGTGGACGCTCTACTTGCTAACACGGCTCTTATAACATCAATGAAGCGAGTGACTGCCATTTACGTTTTTTTGAAAGTTTCGGGCAAAAAACAGCTTTTTAACTAAATGAAGGGCCATAACTAAAGAATCTGGTAAAGTTTGGTAAAATGAAGGCCCTACCGTATTAACGAGGCAAAATATAGCATGTTTAAATAAATCAAGAGCCATAACTCCTCTGTTACTGGTCCGACTGGTCCAACAAAGAGCTAAAAAAAAAAAAAAAAAATAATAATAATAATTAAAAAATATATAAAAATAAATAAAAAATAAAATAAAAAAGTAAAAATAATAAATATTAAAAAAAAAAAAAAAAAAAATAAGAAAATTAAAAATAAAATAAAAATAATAATAACATAAAAAAGAAAGTCATACAATCTGCTAAAGTTTGGCAAAGATCAGGCCCTATCGTCTGTTTATGGTTCGATCTGGCTGGTTTTCGAACTTGACCAAGCTTTCATAAACATTAACAACCTGATAAAGTTTGATAAAGATCGGATGAAAAATGAAGGCCCTATCGTCTTAACGAGGCAAAATATATCATTTTGAACTAAATCAAGGGCCATAACTCCACTGTTACAGGTCCGATATGAATGGTTTTCGAACTTGTCCGAGCTTTCATTGATATTAACAATCTGATAAAGTTTGGTAAAGATCGGATGAAGCCCCTATCGTCTGAACGAGGCAAAATATAGCATTTTTAACTAAATCAAGGGCATAACTTCGCTGTTACTGGTCCAATATAGCTGGTTTTCGAACATGTTCGAGCTTTCAACGGTATTAACAATCTGATAAAGTTTAGTAAAGAGTGGATGAACAATGAAGCCCCTAACGTCTTAACGAGGCAAAATATAGCATTTTTAACTAAATCAAGGGCCATAACTCCGCTGTTACTAGTCCGATATGGCTGTTTTTCAACATTGTCCGAGCTTTCATTGATATTAACAATTTGGTAAAGTTTAGTAAAGATAGGATGAAAAACGAAGGCCCTATCGTCTTAACGAGGCAAAACATAGCAATATAGCATTTTTAACTAAATCAAGGACCATAACTCCGCTGTTACTGGTCCGATCTGGCTGGTTTTCGAACTTGTCCGAGCTTTCATTGATATTAACAATGTGGTAAAGTTTGGTAAAGATAGGATGAAAAATGAAGGCCCTATCATCTTAACGAGGCAAAATATAGCGATATAGCATTTTTAACTAAATCAAGGGCCACAACTCCGCTGTTACTTGTCCGATTTGGTTTTCGAACTCATCCGAGCTTTCATTGGTATTAACAATCTTTTAAAGTTTAGTAAAGATTGGATGAAAAATGAAGGCTCTATCGTCTTAACGAGACAAAAGTTAACGCCGACGACGGACGACGGACAACTCGGCATCCCATAAGCTCTGCTGGCCTCCTTTGGCCAGGCCAGCAGAGCTTAAAACTGAGAGAGGAGATAGAAGGAAAGTTAAGGTGCCACGTGACATTTTGGTTACTTCATTGGTTAAGATCTGTTTATTAATAGGTCTGTGATGTGTGCTAACAGACCGATAAGATTGGTTCTGTCGACTGATCGGGCGCCAACTTTATATCACCTCGGGAAACACATGGACATAACGGCGCCAATATCATATCACATCGGGTCGCTTACACATCAACGGCGCCAATATCATATCACATCGGGTAGCTTAGACATCAACGGTGCCAATATCATATCACATCGGGTCGCTTACACATCAACGGCGCCAATATCATATCACATCAGGTAGCTTAGACATCAACAGCGCCAGTATCACATCACATCGGGTTGCTTAGACATAAACGGCGCCAATATCATATCACATCGGGTAGCTTAGACATCAACGGTGCCAATATTATATCCCATCGGGTAGCTTAGACATAAACGGCGCTAACTTCGTGTCACCTCGGGTAACTCAGACATCAACGGCGCCAACTTCATACCATATCGGGTAACTTAGACATAAACGGCGCCAACATCATATCCCACTGGGTAACTTAAACGGCGCCAACTTCGTGTCACCTCGAGTAACTCAGACATAAACGGCACCAACTTCATATCACCTCGGGTAACTCAGACATAAACGTTGTATGGACCAGCTTATGGGTTAATGTCCTGTATTTTTTGTACATTTGTTGGTTGCTGCTCTGCGCTTTGAGGATTGCCGTTTTTTTGTACATTTGTAATTTGCTCTCTGCGTTTCGTATATTTCCGGGTGGCTGTTCTGCATTTTTGTGCATGTGTGGGCTGCAGACACAGAACAGCCCACAAATGTACAAAAACACAAAACAGCCACCCACAAATGTGCAAAAACACAGCAAATGTACAAAAACACAGAAAACCCACCCACAAATGTTCAAAAACACAGAGCAGCAACATACATTAATGTTCTGTGTTTTTGTACATTTGTGGGTGGCTTTCCTGTGTTGTATTTTTGTGGGTAGCTATTCATTTGTCTTTTTACGCACGTAGGGACTATTATGTTGTGGCGTCCGTCTGTCAGTCAGTTTTACCTGACAACTGTGTGGCTATTAACTTTCAAAATATAAGGCCTACAACAATGAAACTGTATAAACATCTTGAGCATAACCCAATGAATACATCTGATAATGGCCCAGGACTCTCTGGTTCATATTTCTTGAATTATTCCCCTTTGAAAAACGGTTTAACCTGGAACTTAACCTTGCCAATGACGGGCGTATATGCACAGCTAGGCGGCGCTCTTGTTGTAATTGGTCGCTGTTCCGTGTTTTTTGTACATTTGTGGATTGTTGTTCTGCAGTTTTGCGAATATATCTGTAGCCAATGGTAACCTTGCGCTGCCGTTGGTACATACTACTCATATGCGTTAGGTTTATTGGTTACCACTTGAAACTCTGTACCAATGGTAACCATATGCTGCCATTGGTTACCGGGGATGGTTGCCAATGGGAGAACCCTGAACGCACCCATTCTGTTATGAAATTATAAGCCTTTTTGACAATTTCTTTTATCTTTGTGAAGATCGTCAGGTGAGCGAATTTAATTACTTCCAGTAGAGCGATACAGGCCCAAGAGGGCTTCTTCTTTTACATGTGAGGGTTTATTGCTTTTTCAGTTTTTGTACATTTGCAATGTCTTAAATCTACTCATATAGGCGATACATAGTCAAGAGAGACTATTTATTAAAATCTCCTATTGGACAGCAGGGGCTTGCTCCGAGACCGCTCTAGCGCGTATCCATATTCAATTAATAATCAAAGGTTTTCAGTACATTGCAGAATGTCTGATTGGGGTAAATATATACACCACATTGTACAATTCGTTATTTCAGGTTATTTGCTGTCGAAACAATTTCACAACAAAGTTACACAAAGCACCTTGGGTCTCCTCATGCAAGTTTAAAAGGGCAAACAAGTAAGTACAACACCATTCACCATGAAATCTAGAATTTATTATCACTTGGAAATGAACAAATGAAATGCAACATTTGTCAAAACACCTATTTGAAATGTAACATGATTTTGTTTGCAACAACAAATGAATAAATGAACAAATGAAATGCGCAACATTTGTCAAAACACCTTTTTCAAATGTAACATGATTTTGTTTGCAGCAACAAATGAATAAATGAACAAGAACTAGAACTATCACTGAAGGGGTTGAATACCCCGCTTTCTTGATTTTAAGTCAAACAAAGGGCCATAATTCTGTAATAAATTAGGGAATCAACAATGGTGATGTAGAGGTCATCAGTTGTTATGTGTATATGAAGTTTGGGAACAACCCCTTCAAAACTGTTGGAGGAATGCTAGTAATAACAAGAAAATCGGTAGAACCGATGGATGCTCCCCGAAATGTATCCTCAACTTATGACAGGCCTTGTCTCACCCAGCACTTTTCAATTTGCAGTGCCATTAGTAGTTTATGCTCCAGATAAAAAATCTAACTATAAAATTACAAAGGGCAATAACTCTAACTTGAACGAAGACAGTTACGGTTCTTGCACTCTGCACTTCCACTTATTGCCCTCTATCATTGAATGATGTTTCAGTGCAGTCCCATCAGTAGTTTTGAAGATATGCTCCGGACAAGAAAGTGTGACGAACACACAGACGCATGGGGGGACAAAGCGCCAACTATATGCTCGCCCTTTGGAAAGCATAAAAATGTGTTAAGCGATGCGATGGGACAGGACCAAAATGTGTTACGCGACAGGATATTAAGGACAGCGAGATTCCTATATAGCCCCCACTTCACTTTGTGAAAAACAGGGGGGTACAATGAAGAATAGGGAGTTATCTACACCCAAAACGTTCCTATCTGTCAATATGTGTTCCATAGTATCCATAGGCATATCATGCTTTTTACATTATTTAAAATAATCTTCAGTATTTTCTTAGAATAAAGATGGGTCATTAAAAAACTTGTGATCAAAGGCAAGGCATATAATGATAATGAGTTGACACAGCATTGCATGTATATAACATTATATTAGTGCAGCTGATCTAATGGTAGTGATCATGCTTTTTCATTTGTTCTATTTGGCGAGCGTATGCAGCAATCTTTGAATGTCCGAATATGAAAATAAACTG
The DNA here is from genome assembly GCA_037043455.1 of Cyrtodaria siliqua. Classification (NCBI taxonomy): domain Eukaryota; kingdom Metazoa; phylum Mollusca; class Bivalvia; order Adapedonta; family Hiatellidae; genus Cyrtodaria; species Cyrtodaria siliqua. Next base: position 29,189 of record JAWPHD010009026.1, on the reverse strand, counting down.
CATAGCGGAAGTCAAGTTTATTAGGGTAGTCGGACAATATATATATATTCAACAATTAACTAATGAACCATTTCCTCTTCTCATTGTAAGTTCAGAGTGCCGTTATATTTGTTTATAGCGGACGTGTTTTGTAAGTTTTTTTTAGTTTTATTTAGGGCTATTCCATTAAAACATACATTGGACCCCAGGAAAGCACCTTCGAAATTGAACACTTATTCAGATTCCAAATTGAGTTTGAAGAACCTAGGGTTCACCCATAGATGTATATTAAACAGGCCTGCCAAAACTTTTGAACAATAAATCCCGAGTTTTTAAAATTTAAGATATAAATTGCGCAACGAATTTTTTTTCAATTTGAGTGCGTGACTTTTTTTTGGATTTTTTTTTTTTTAAATCGAAAATGTTTATTTATGCAATTAAAACTTATATGCATGAAATAAAATAGATAAGCATACTTCAACATGCACAAAATAGTTTGTTTTAGGGGAAGACATTGTAATTAGATTAGAAAGTATACCGTAACTGTTTTTTCATGAAAACACATGTTCTACAAAGATGCATGCAAATACATTCTTCATTACTCTTAAACAAATTATAATCTTACACGACAGCAGCTTTTGTAGTGATACCACATAGGAGTTGCCATGCCTGCCAGAACTGTTTAACACAAAATCCTCAGATTTTTAAAGTATAAGATTTAAAGAGCGCGAAGAATGTTTTAAATGGAAATTTGGAGAGCGCGACTTCATTTTCTTACTATTTTCTTTTAAAGCGCAAATTTAAATTATTTATGCAACTAATACAAAGATGCATTGTTTGATAGTTATAGAAAATAATAAATTAGCATAGTTAATTCGATTTGAAAGACTAGGTTTATTTTTTAAAACAAAAGTGCACTTTTCTACACAGATGCGCGCTAAATGTAAATACAAAGTTAAGTCTTATACAAATTATAATCATCGTACACAGCAGCAGCTGTTATAGTGGCTAGTTCCTCACACTTGCTATTTCAGTTAGCTTGACCAATTAAAGAAATCACAAATATTGCTGCATTATGCATGTCGTTATGTCACTGAAGGAACTAAGTATAACCTCAGGTGTTAATCGTATATTCAGTCAGTGCATTACACTGATGATCCACCATTGATTTGACACTTGTAAATACCCTCCTTTGCATTGCTGACTAGGGAGCGTAACAATTTACAATTTGATTGACTGCCATGTTGTCTTCAGATATGTGATGTAGTGTATATTTATAGCATATCTATATGAGGTAACAAAGAAAACAGTCACACTGTCCACTATGACCGAGAAACAGTTTAAATTGTATTTGTATTTGATTGATTTGCTCAATGGGTCTTTTCAGACTTACTGCAACATTTTATATATACATTTGTAAGGTTTATGGAGGATGGCCTTGAACCTTGAGGCAAATAAAGTTTATATATATATAACATGACCAATGACATGCATGAAATAGTCGATAAACTGTAAAAATATAGATATTAAATCATAAACATTTTTTTTAGAAATAAGATTTGATGGAAAATCCAGATTTTGTACACTTAAATCCAGACATTCAATCGGAGAGCAAATGAAAAATCGAGAGATTTGGCAGGCCTGATAAAATTGCCCTTCTGGGGTCCCGAGTGTTTGTTTTAATGGCATAGCCCTTAACCGATTATGGAATTAATTGATCCAATTAATTATTACAGGTGGTGGTTGTCTCGGGCAAGTGCCTCATCCTAATCCTTGAATTCTGGAATAAGCTAAAACAAAAAAATGTCTTGTTACGGTTATGCATTGCTGCAATACACACAACACAAAAAACATGTTTAAATTTAAGATCATATTTCATTTTCAATTCACATTGAAGCGGATTTTTAACTTTGCAAAAATTAAAATAATGCATTTAACAAGAAAATATTAAAAAACCACAATAAAGTCTCATGCCCTATTTATATGTAAAAAGATTCAATACAGTAAAAATACAAAAAAGCCGTCCCCAAAAGTTTGAATATAAACGCCTAGTATAAAGACGTACTTGTGAGAGGCAAACTTTCCTTAGATTTTTTACAAGACCCTTGAGAAATAAGCATTAAAATGTCACTGGCAGACTAGTATTAAAATGCAATTACAGGGACACAAGGCAATCTTGATTTTTTTAAAACTCGCGACGTCCTGTTAATTTTCGAACATAGCTTGCATCTTTTCAATCATTAATATTAATTATAAAAATAGATCAAAGCAAATTGATTTGCATATTACTGTTGATTATATCACACCAATAATTATATAAACCTATGGTAGAATATCGAAGAATGACTGAAAAATTATAAACTTTTATTAATTATTATATGCAAGAAGGTTTAAAGTCAAAATTATAGGGCATTGCTTGATACAACTTCAGGATTATCTTTTGTTTGTCCCTTTAACAATTTAGGAATCAATCAGGTAAAATGTGTTTAAACCTCTCATGATTGTGAATTCCATTGGATCACGTTTAAAAGTACACTTTCCACGATTGTGAATTCCATTGGATCACGTTTAAAAGTACACTTTCCACGATTGTGAATTCCATTGGATCACGTTTAAAAGTACACTTTCCACGATTGTGAATTCCATTGGATCACGTTTAAAAGTACACTTTCCACGATTGTGAATTTCATTGGATCAAAAGTACACTTTCCATAAATAAAGCAATGAGCATAAAAGCAAATATTTTATTCAGCGAAATGTATACCAGTACATGAAAATATGAACATAAACACCACAAAAAAGTCTGTAGTAATGAATTCCTGAATTTGAAAAAAATAATACATCATGGAAGTAGTATATTTCCGACTCGACCTTGCGCGTAATACACCAGTTTTTCTCACCTGAAGGTCCATTAGCATGTAAGTTTTTGATTTAATATATTATGTATTACATTATTTAGTGTTCGAGATTACCTCCGATGGTAGCATGCTCACGTCAACCATAACCTGAGTGTGTTATATTTTAGTGTGGGTTTTGGAGTTCAAACACAGGAAAACTTATCTTTTGTACCACCATTGATTTGGGTCAATACATCTTGTTTCTATTTAGTAAATCTTTAATAACGGTAGTAGTGAAATGTTTGCCAAGTATTTGCCGTCATAAATAAGTATACTTGTTCTAGAACAGATGATGAATACCCCCTTTTTGATCAGTTGTTATGGGTATATGAAGTTTGGGAACAACCAATTGAAAACTCTGAGGAATGCAAGTAATAACAAGAAATGTCACTATAAGTGACAAATGCCCCCAAGGTGGTTTTGACCTTTGACCTCTAAGTGTGACATTGACCTTGGAACCATGGACCTGGATTTTTCGTGACACCTCTTCTGCCAAGTTATTTGAAAATCCGTCCATGAATGTCAGTTATTAACCGCACATGAAAGCACTTCTTTTTGACCTTTGACCTCTAATTGTGACCTTGACCATGGAGCTATGGATTTTGCACGAGACACGTCGTCTTGTTGTGGTGAGCACTTGTGCCAAGTTATTTGAAAATCCGTTGAGGAATGTCAGAGTTATTGACCGGACACGATTGTACGGACAGATGTACTGACGGTCGGTGCGACTGTATACGACGCCCTTCGGGGGCATAAAAATGTGACTGATTCAGAACATCCCGAACAGTTCATTGGCAGTGGTTCAATTTGAAACAGCAATGATTAAGGTATATGTTAGGATGATGAATATGCGTGTATGGTGCATATGACGTATACTCGGGCTCGATATATATATATAACATATACTGGGTAAATTATTTTGCGCGTGTTAAAAGCTAAAAGTTACGGCTAATGTACCTTTAAGATATAGAGATAAGGTGTGGCCGTGGTGTAAGGGTAGCACCTTGGTTTAGTAATCCAGGGATTCTATCCGTCCGAAATGGATTCGGATTAATTCTCGAAATGCTTGAAAACGAATTCCACACTTATCAGCCCTTCGGATGAGACTTCTGTTTGTTTGTTTGTATGGTGTTTTACGTCATTTTCAACAAATGTAAGGTTATATATGACGGTCAATTTTTTTGTGGTGGAGGCAGACCACCCACTTTTCCTGGGTAGAACCAGTACTGTACACCTCGCGCCATCCGTACCGGATGAGACTTAAAACTGAGGTCTGCTCGCTAAATAATACCCGGTCCAATACAGCGAGTATAGGTCAACGCTCATATGCACACGATATACAGATACCATGACGTGTACCAATGCGTATCATGATTTAGATGTACAGAAACATTCATACATAGGTCAGTCTATGCCCAAAATGAAACAGTTTACGTGTAAAACAACAGTTATGCTCGATAGCAAATCAATGTAAAACCATAACATAACATTCAAACCAGGGTATTCAGTTGAGAATAGGGGTAGTGCCTTTGATAAAAATAAAGACTTTTCTTGAAGATGAGGAAAAACACATATATTTTACTACTGAGAATTTCACAAAATGATGATTTCATGATGTTACATTTTATTTTAATACAAAGAAATGACAGAAAATGAAATAATTAAATAATGCATTTAATAATACACACTTCGTTACAATTATCCGCCCAAGCTCCTCTGAAAGTCTGGCTCTAGTCTTTGATCAAAAAATCTCACAAACTAAATAATTATATTATGAGGGTTTAACGCAACTCTGCTCTATCTTCTTCTTTATGAGTTACGGCAGTGATGCGTTGAACTCTCGTCAGATGTTATTTCATTCCATCAAACGGAATCGGCATTTCCTATATCCATGTACATCACCTTCACATCGACAATTATAAATAAAACACGATCCATGTGTTGCATGGAACATTGGTGATGGATTCAGCTGCAAAAACATACAATTGTAAAACACACTACCTCCTGGAACAAATTTTGCTTCAGTCTAGTTCAGATGAAAAGGATTGTCCTGAGTAACGGCCAAACAGTAACACAAATCACGCTTGCCGATATTATGTTTTGCTTACACTTGTCAGTTATATCCCGACCTACATGGCTGGCTCACCAGGACGTGGCTCACCAGGACGAGTTGACATGCGACAGTGTTGATGTAGACAACTGTACGGTAGTATACCAAACCCATGGAATAGCACACGCATCCTTTTCCGTTTTGTCGTCTTACAGGAGTGCACCCATAATGCCCTAGCTTGGTTGCCATTCTGTCTCACATGCAATTATGAACACGTGCAAATAACCCACATCTCTCCCCTGCTAGCAAAAACAGAAATAACTAACATCTCCCCCAGTAGCAAACCCCCGACTACCTTCTTGTTCTCCTTTACAACCTGTGTTCCCCTACTGCTAACATTTCCTGCACTTTGAACAGCACTTTACAAAGTCTACAAGTTAATGAATCGCAATCCAAATTCTTTGAGATTTTAAAACGAATGTCGCACTAACAGTTCAGGATTATTTGCGACATTTTTATATTAAAAATAAAATACACATTTCTGGGTCAAAGTGCACTATTTTTTCTTGCCCTTTCCTTTCACTGGAGCTTTCTTAGCCTGAAAGGAGAAAATGTCTAATATTGGCGGATAGCTAAAATCGACGCAAAATATTCATTTTCACCCATAGTCACAACATTATCCGTTAAATTATTTGTTCATTCGATAATATAACCATTTTGATTTCATATTCTGACTAAAGAGGGTAAATTTTAATCATGAAGTAGGAGTATGGAAACGAGCTGCAAGTGATCTTTTACCAAAGAATATAATATGGTACAGGTTAAAGGGGTTGATGCACTATTTTCATACACGATTTGTTAAAAGGGTTCTGAAAAACTTGAAAAAAGCTGAAAGAATTATCAAAATGCCATGAAAAATAAAGGAGATATGACCTATTGAAAATTTGCAAAGAACATATATGGAGGCAGTCATCTTTGAATGATGACGTCATCGTGCCGTTTTACCATATATGGCATATTGACAAAATATGTTTTAAAGCAAAGAAAATCACTGCAAATGGCCTACCAATCAATATACAGATGTAAAATGTATAAATTGCATGCTTATTTTTCATTTGCAGTGATCTTCGCTTTAAAAGACATTCTGTCAATACGATATATATGGTAAAATGGCGCGATGACGGCATCGTTCCAAAATGGCCGCCTCCAATTGTGTTTCTTTGCAAATTTTCAATAGGTCATATCTCCTTTATTTTTCATGGTATTTTGATAATTCTTTCTGCATTTTTCAAGTATTTCAGAACCCTTTAAAATAAAAATTGTTTGAAATTAGTGCATCAACCACCTTTAAAGTACCACAAGCTGAACATTCCACTTGTTAGCCCATTTTTTTGCATGACAATTTAACAAACCTTTTTCTACTTACATTTGTCTTTCCCAGACTGCCTTTCTCGATAGCCTTAGACAGGGCAGCAGCTTTCTTGGGCGACACACTGGAATCGGTGTCGGAGCTCGTTGTGCCGTTCGACAGCGGCTTGGCTTTCCTCCTAATCAACAACAAAAATAAAACAAACTTATACACAAGTTGGTAAATATACCGAGGGAAAAAAGTTTAGCACGTTTTTTAGATGAAATAATACTGTATACAAGATATACCGACATTTTGGGACTTTACGGGCTTACCCCTACGTTCATTTATTCGTTACGTCATTAAGATGTTTGACTGTTTTTGATGTGTGTTTAATAAAATATTGTGTCTAAGGCAGTAGTTTCTTGATTTTATTACCAAAAATGTCTTATTTCCAGGGTGCAACAAAAACTTGTTAAACTTTTTTCCCTCAGTATATAAATATAAAATGTTTTTCGTGTGATGTATTAAGATAAAATAGAAAGACAACCAAGAATTGAAGACTGAGTATTTGTACCTCAAGCCTACATGGATACATGCCATGCAGGAAACTCAGGAACCAGTCGTTGAGATTTTTACTAAGCAATGACTTTGATAGAACTAGAAGGATGTTCCACGGAACACTCGAGTCCCCTCTCATGTGCTTATTTGACACTATGAGCTAGGTTGGGTTGCAAGTTAGTGTGCTGGACGGACGACGACGAAGGACAATATGATCCCTAAGTGTCTGACATACTACGCAGGTCACGTACCAATACCATCTTTTTCCTATTCTGTTTAAAAATACCCTGGACCCCAGGAAGGCAATTTAATAAGCATCTATAGGTAGAACCCTATTTTTTCTAAAATTTGATTCTTTAAACTCAATTTTGCATCTATAAAGTGGGTGTTCAATTTTAAAGATACCTTCCTGAGGTCCCATATATGTTTGCAAGGAATATCCCTAACAGAGCATTCACAATTCTTTGGAATTGGAAATGGGGCAATTATTTTTTTGACGTATAAAATACTTATTTTAAATTTCAGTTTAATTGCCCCAAACAAGATTTATAATACACAATGACTAAAATGACATACACATTTCTGTTGACTTTGATTGTAGCAGTGGCCGCAGGTTTCGGACTTTTCCTCCCCATGGTGTTGGCCTTCTTCCCTTCAGGCTTCTTTGGTGAAGGAAAAGGTAGTGAACTTGGAGAACTTCTAGGTGATGCAGATGACGGCGATGTGGATGCAGAAGAGATTTTTGTCGCTCTTGCACTGAAGTCATGGTGGAATTATGTGAAAATAACATGTAATACAACTGGCAAATTATCACAATTGGCAAAAGTATTACTTTAACCTCATATTATTGAATTGCATTGGGTTTTAGGGCGCACCAACACATGAAAGGTTATATGGAGCCTAACAGGAATGAACATGCCAAATTCTATTGTAGACACTCCATTTACGTTGGAGCCACATTTATTGTTTTTCTGCCACTGCTCTAGTGATATGAGCGAGATGGCACCTGAAACAATGCAGGGGTCATGATGAAGACCTTTAATGAGCATGAACAAAAAATGATAAATGAACATGAACCACACGGGGCCCCGGAACCACACAGGGCTAACCTCATATTATGGACAACATCAAATTCATTAATCAAAAACACAAAATATAAATTCCAGTTACAGTCAGGGTTTAAATGACTTTCTGAAAAAGTGAAACAAGTTATTGCTGAACCCCGAAATTCCTTTATATTGCAGATGTTTCTTTTACTCTCTTTATTTTCGCAAATAACTCGCAAGAGTTATATACCATCCCTACAAATGAATTCACACCAGTGTATTAGCCAGCCAACCATGCAGCCGTCTTTTGCACGGCCGTTTTGAAAAATCACGGCCAATAAATTGGAGGAGTGGGTGGGGTAAAAAATATATTTTTTGCTTAACAACACTTTCAAACTCTTACTTTCTCAATATTATGTTTTGTATACATTTATAGAAGAAAGATGATCTAAAATGCATCTTTTACACCTTATCTGTGAAAATAAATTACCCCAGAGACACTCACTTATAGCGAATTGGCGCGGAACACGTGTTAAGCAAATTATTTTGCACACCCTGTTTGCATATTTGCACACCCAGTTCTTGAATTTCCTGCCTAATACACTGATTCACACACATATGAATAAGCAGATGTTTTAACCATGATCCCATCAACAGTTTTTTATATTTCCCAATTTTGGAAAAACAATTCCCAGTCTTAAAATGTTTAGAGTGACAGGCTTTTCATAGTTTGTATGTTTAAATAAATCTCAATTCAATAATGTATCTATTTCAGGGGCATAGCCAGAGCACAAGAGACGCCATATGCCAGTGTTGGTGTGTGTGGGTGTGTTTACAACTTACGTACACCGTTTCTAAACCTACTGACGATGAGGTGTATATACACTGACAAATTCTTGAGAATCCAAACTCTATATACACAATTATAAACGACTTTAACCAGCCAGGCCCAAACCTCAAAACTGGAGCGTTGAAATAGGAGTTACCAACCAAATTTAAGTCAAAATGTTATTTTTGCAGAAACCACTCAAAATCGATCCATTGCTTCTTTTAAATAAGGTTGGGCTATTTTAATGTGGCCATCTGAACATATATTATAAAAATTATATTCGATATTAAAGTTAAATTGTGGTTTTACGGCGCACCAACACAAAAAGGTTATATGACGCCAACAGGAATGAACATTCCAGGCTCATTCTTCTTTTATATCTAGATAAAACTATGCAGAATGGGCCTGGTAGCTTCTCACCTGCAGAACTGACGCAAATTTTATTGTAAATAGGGTTGGATACCGTTAAAATTAAACGGTACGGTACCGGTACCAACAAAACGGTAAGGTATTTTAACGGTACTGTTAACGATACCGCGTGAAACAACAATGACAGTTGAAACCCATCTTCGATCAGTTTGCTTGACAAAATCGGTCTTATTTTCGTACTTGATTTATTTCATTTTCAGTTATTTTCTGCTTTAAAGTTGTTGTTTTTTAAATTTCATGTTCAGTTACATATATTATATTTATTGTGAGTTTCTTGTGTTTTAATTCCATTTAATTGTTGGAAAAAGTCAATACGAAAATACGTATTCAAATGCGTGCCTCACTACTAGACTGGTTCCACTTTATAAAACGCGCCGTAGATTATGACCGTTGGTTCCATAAAGCGTGTAAATTACGTTCTATAAATAGACATGGTTTCTCGATTAAATTGCTAGGTACTACGCAGCAAAATAATGCCAGTAAATCGCATGCTGTGTGAGTCTGGGTGTAAATATTTAAACAAAATGACGACACGCTGATAGTTCATCGCGATCACGGCGGTTTGGAACTTATTCCCTGCCAGAACAGCTTCAAAATAAGATACCGATAAGGTTACCAGGTTTTTTTAAACGGGTAAATACCGGTTCCCAGTGAAAGGGGAAATGGTACGATACCAGCAACGGGTACCGGTGTCCTACCCTAATTGTAAAAACTCCATTTTTCGCTGGAGCAATAATGTTTTCTGCCACCACTCAAGTAGCACCTGAAGTAATACAGGGATGATGACATTTAATGAACAGTGGTCCTATTCTTGCCCGGCCAACATAGTGAAATGCAGGATGGGTAGAAATGTATGCAGGACCAGTAAAGAAGTATTCTCACTTTTCTGACAGATCGTGCCCTGCAGGCGAGAGCACATTTAAAGAAACCAACCCGCCAAATAACGACAAAATGACACTACAAAGCAGTTGATCAAAACATTATCCAGGTGTTCAGATCATATAATAATGTATATACATTATCCAGGTGTTCAGATCATATAATAATGTATATACATTATCCAGGTGTTCAGATCATATAATAATGTATATACATTATCCAGGTGTTCAGATCATATAATAATGTATATACATTATCCAGGTGTTCAGATCATATAATAATGTATATACATTATCCAGGTGTTCAGATCATATAATAATGTATATACATTATCCAGGTGTTCAGATCATATAATAATGTATATATGCTGATTAAAAGTCAACATTTTTTAATGGGGTTTTAAAATACTCGTGATTGAATATGCGTAAAACGAATTATGAGTTGGTAACTCTTCAATGCCCCAATTTTGGGGTTTAGTTCTGGTTTTGGGGTTTGGCCTGGCTGGTTAAAGCCATATATACTGTATACATAGTTTGGATTCTCAAAATATATATATACCTCGTCGTCAGTAGGTTTAGAAAAGGTGTACACATGTTGCAAAATTTGGCTTTGTTGGCGGGATAGCTACTATAAGTAACTGCTACTTTAAGTAACTTGTACAACCCCGAATGTAATAGTGTTATTCAATCTCACTTGTTAGTGATCGCTGCCACTTTTGACTTTGTCACAGGCCCCTTGTTTTTCTTTGTTGGAGAGGCCTTGGGCGCAGGCGACACCGGGGACTTGAAGTTGCCGTCAGTGGTGCTGGGCTGGGACGACTTTTCAGGGGTCTGGGAGGATTCTCCTCCGACGGAGGTGACTGGAGACTGGGTTAAGTCACCATCATCCTCCTGCACAACCGGCTTCCTGCAATTCAGAAATATTGTATTTTATGCCCATTGTGTTTCCTATATTCCCATTGTGTTTCCTATACATGCCCGTTGTATTTCCTATTTCTATAATAGCCCATTTTGTTTCCTATACATGCCCATTGTGTTTCCTATATTCCCATTGTGTTTCCTATATTCCCACTGTGTTTCCTTTATGCCATTGTTTCCTATATTCCGACTGTGTTTCCTATATTCCATTGTGTTTCCTATATTCCCACTGTCCTATATTCCCATTGTATTTCCTATATTCCATTGTGTTTCCTATATTCCCATTGTATTTCCTATATTCCATTGTGTTTCCTATATTCTCATTCTGTTTCCTATATTACCATTGTGTTTCCTATATTCCCATTGTGTTTCCTATATGTCATTGTGTTTCCGTGTGTTTCCTATATTCCCATTGTGTTTCCTATATGTCATTGTGTTTCCGTGTGTTTCCTATATTACCACTGTGTTTCCTATATTCCCATTGTGTTTCCTATATGTCATTGTGTTTCCGTGTGTTTCCTATATTACCATTGTATTTCCTATATTCCATTGTGTTTCCTATATTCCATTGTGTTTCCTATATTCCATTGTGTTTCCTATATTACCATTGTGTTTCCTATATTCCCATTGTGTTTCCTATATTCCCATTGTGTTTCCTATATGCCCATTGTGTTTCCTATATTCTCATTGTGTTTCCTATATGCCCATTGTGTTTCCTATATTCCCACTGTCCTATATTACCATTGTGTTTCCTATATTCCCATTGTGTTTCCTATATGTCATTGTGTTTCCGTGTGTTTCCTATATTACCATTGTGTTTCCTATATTCCCATTGTGTTTCCTATATGTCATTGTGTTTCCGTGTGTTTCCTATATTACCACTGTGTTTCCTATATTCCCATTGTGTTTCCTATATGTCATTGTGTTTCCGTGTGTTTCCTATATTACCATTGTATTTCCTATATTCCATTGTGTTTCCTATATTCCATTGTGTTTCCTATATTCCATTGTGTTTCCTATATTCCATTGTGTTTCCTATATTACCATTGTGTTTCCTATATTCCCATTGTGTTTCCTATATTCCCATTGTGTTTCCTATATGCCCATTGTGTTTCCTATATTCTCATTGTGTTTCCTATATGCCATTGTGTTTCCTATATTCCCACTGTCCTATATTCCCATTGTATTTCCTATATTCCATTGTGTTTCCTATATTCCCATTGTGTTTCCTATATGTCATTGTGTTTCCGTGTGTTTCCTATATTACCATTGTGTTTCCTATATTCCCATTGTGTTTCCTATATGTCATTGTGTTTCCGTGTGTTTCCTATATTACCACTGTGTTTCCTATATTCCCATTGTGTTTCCTATATTCCCATTGTGTTTCCTATATGTCATTGTGTTTCCGTGTGTTTCCTATATTACCATTGTGTTTCCTATATTCCCATTGTGTTTCCTATATTCCCACTGTGTTTCCTATATTCTCATTGTGTTTCCTATATGCCATTGTGTTTCCTATATTCCCATTGTGTTTCCTATATTCCCACTGTGTTTCCTATATTACCACTGTGTTTCCTATATGCCCATTGTGTATCCTATATGTCATTGTGTTTCCTATATTACCATTGTGTTTCCTATATTCCCACTGTGTTTCCTATATGCCCACTGTGTTTCCTATATTCCCAATGTGTTTCCTATATGCCATTGTGTTTCCTATATGCCATTGTGTTTCCTGTATGTCATTGTGTTTCCGTGTGTTTACTATATTCCCATTGTGTTTCCTATATTCTCATTGTGTTTCCTATATGCCCATTGTGTTTCCTATATGCCCATTGTGTTTCCTATATGCCATTGTGTTTCCTATATGTCATTGTGTTTCCGTGTGTTTACTATATTCCCATTGTGTTTCCTATATGCCCATTGTGTTTCCTATATGTCATTGTGTTTCCTATATGCCCATTGTGTTTCCTATATGTCATTGTGTTTCCGTGTGTTTCCTATATTACCATTGTGTTTCCTATATTCCCACTGTGTTTCCTATATGCCCACTGTGTTTCCTATATTCCCAATGTGTTTCCTATATTCAAATTGTGTTTCCTATATTCCCATTGTGTTTCCTATATGTCATTGTGTTTCCGTGTGTTTCCTATATTACCATTGTGTTTCCTATATTCCCACTGTGTTTCCTATATGCCCACTGTGTTTCCTATATTCCCAATGTGTTTCCTATATGCCATTGTGTTTCCTATATGCCATTGTGTTTCCTATATGTCATTGTGTTTCCGTGTGTTTACTATATTCCCATTGTGTTTCCTATATTCCCATTGTGTTTCCTATATTCCCATTGTGTTTCCTATATGTCATTGTGTTTCCTATATGTCATTGTGTTTCCGTGTGTTTACTATATTCCCATTGTGTTTCCTATATGCCATTGTGTTTCCTATATGTCATTGTGTTTCCGTGTGTTTACTATATTCCCATTGTGTTTCCTATATTCCCACTGTGTTTCCTATATGCCCATTGTGTTTCCTATATGCCCATTGTGTTTCCTTTATGCCATTGTGTTTCCTATATGCCATTGTGTTTCCTATATTCCCCATTGTGTTTCCTATATTCCCACTGCATTTCCTATATTCCCATTGTGTTTCCTATATACCAGTTTCGTTTCCTATTTGCCATTGTGTTTCCTATATGCCCATTGTGTTTCCTTTATGCCATTGTGTTTCCTATATGCCATTGTGTTTCCTATATTCCCCATTGTGTTTCCTATATTCCCACTGCATTTCCTATATTCCCATTGTGTTTCCTATATACCAGTTTCGTTTCCTATTTGCCATTGTGTTTCCTATATTCCGAGTAACTCGTCCTACGTAATATTTGAATGGTCAAATTGAATTTCTACTCTACCTGCATCCATGAGCACTCGTCATGGCGATGAGCATTCGTCATGGCGAGCGGACGAGTGAAATGTTCGTGCCCTTCCATTGTGTTTCATATTTCATACACATGCCCCTTGTGTTCCTATTTCCTATACATCATTACATGCAGATTTGATTCCTAAATTCCCACTGTGTTTTATATTACCAGGCTGTGTTCCAATGACAGCAATTCTAAAGGTTGCATAATAATTGTTTATTTTCTCAAACCTGCCTCAAAACTCTGAAATGCAAATGCCTTCTTTTTTTATTTTGTCAATAAAACATTGCATGGGCACGGGCAGTAACTGATTGAATTGAATGTTGCTTAATGGCTCATCACCACAGTATAGGTCATTTCGGGCCGCCCCAGACAGAGCGGAAGGATACATAGCATTAGGAATCCGGGAACCTACTTCTATATAAACAGATTCCCATGGTTTTTCAATGTCCTTGGAGGATAGATAGAGGATAGACTGTGATACACAGAAGTGCCTTGTTTCGTCCCAGAAACTTACTAAAGCTTGCTATATCACAGTATAGACTCAGTGACTAGGATAGCCAATAAGCTATACATGCCAATGGCCAGGGCTTTTTTCATGATTTTGGGAACATGACCCGTACCCCTGGAAATGGGAATTTTAGCGTGATTTTTCATAAAATTCGGAAAAATATAAAGTAAAGCTTTCCTTTCATAATTATATCTTTAATACTGTTTTTTGTACACCAAGATAAACAGAAGCATTTATAACCTTTTGAACCCCAATCATTGGATTGGCACCCTTAAAAAAACTGGGAATTTTTTCCTCTTAATTGGGAAAAAAAGATATGTTTTGGCATTGGGAATAGGACAGAATTTCGGCTATAAAAACAACCAAAAAAACCCCCTGCAATGGCCCCATATGCTGGAGTATCAATGGGCCATTTGCAGTTATATATAATAGGCCATGTTCAAAAACATACGGATCATTTTAATAGACAACGTTAAAAAAAAAGTATTTTTTTAAAAATCAACTACTTTAATGAGAACATTGCCGTAACACTTGTTCAATTGATAAACATTTGAAACATAAATAAATCAAAATGAAACTCATTTAGTTTTGTTGAAATGGTACCGTATCTCTTATGATACGTGACTCAAGAACAGCCAGTCATTTTGTTGCAGTTACACTGGTCTTGATCCTGAAGTTTTTAAGCTGATGCAATTTTTGGAGTGCCCTTGCAAAATTTAAAAAAAAAAAATCAAGCTTCACTCTTAGCAGTCTGTGAAATATTATGGGAGACAAACGATTTCTCTGAAATTGTGAAGTGAAAATGATAAATCTTGTTTAAATATTTCTGAAACCCTTATACATGGAGTCCCAGGCACCTCCCCTCCCCCTCCACACAAAAAATTATGCGTTAAAAACCTGAATACACGCCAACAATAAACTGTGGTTATTTAATCCAGTTGCTCACAGCAACAGACTGATTCTACGTACAGAATGTGTAAACTTGTTCACGCGCTAAAAGGACGCTAGTTCAGCATCGGTAAAAATCAAAAGGGGAGACATCGCCATATCAAAGTTTGTACTTGACTGTTAACTTGCGACAGAAAGACATTGGCTTAATTTTACGAAAATATGAAACCAGTATGTAAATATTCAAGCTTTTCTGTACAATACCCGGATATTCTGATACATTCAATTAAATATTGTCAAAACACAAATGCAACATATTTCGTAAAATGTATCCGTTTTGTAAGCAGTGCGGTTATCATTTTTCTATTACTCGATATGACTGGCAAGTTTCTTAATTTCTAACCAATGGAATTGATCCTTAGTGAACAAAAAAAAACAACATATTGATGGTCATAGGCAGTGTTTTAGCCAGCCAACCGTGCAGCCGTCTTTTGCACGGCCGTTTTTGAAAAATCGCGGCCAATATTTGGAGGAGTGGGTGGGGTAATTTTTTATTTCATTTTTTTGCTAAGCAACACTTCCAAACTCTTACTTTCTCAATACTGTTATGTTTTATATACTGTTATAGAAGAAATATGATCTAAAATGCACCTTTTTTCTCCTTTATCTGTGAAAATAAATTACCCCAGAGACACCCACTTGTCGTGAATTGTCGAGTAATACATGTTTGCAAATTATTTTGCACACTCTGTTTGCATATTAGCACACCCAGTTCTTGAATTCCTGCCTAATACACTGGCCATAGGGTACACAATAGATCAATGTCGATGGGCCATTTGTAATTTTATGCGACTATGGCACAAGACGCATGCCTATCCCAATAACTGTAGACTACAAACACATGCCTTCATATAGATACACAACATCAAAGCTTTTTTCAAAAATAGTAAAAGAAGCTTAGGCTCTTCGATAGGGGAAATTTGATTTTCGAGATAAAGGGGTAAATTGAGAACTAATAAGCAGCGAGAAATGTTGTTGAGTAAAAAAAAAAGAAGTGGGGAAAAGTAGGCTATTTTTCTAGGGGAAGAGGCCGACTTCTGTTTATGAAGGAATAAAAAGCTTTGACTATAAAACAATTGTGGAATCAGAAACCATATGGGCAAAAAAAAAATAATTGTGTTTTGCTATTGCATGCTCTAAAAAGATAGGGTAGGTCGGTAGGCGGTTTGTTTGTTTTTGCTTTTTTTTTTTTTTGGAGCAAGATATTGTGAGATTCTACGCAAATTTATCTCCTAAACCCCATACAAGTTGATGATACAACTGAAAGTTTCTCTGTGATCTCAGTTTACCTGGATATATTGTGATAAATCATTGTTCAGCATTTTTTCTCTTTTTTCTTTTTTTTTATAAAAAGTTTTAGGGTCGGCCCCTTAAAAATAGGGTCGGTCGGACCACCGGAAACTCAGTTTTTTTTTTTTTTACCTATCAAACTTACTTTTTACTTGCTGCAGCCTTTTTTCCAAGTTTGGGAGCTGGTACAGCAATCTTTTCTAAATTGAATTTCTTTTTTTTCGAAGTTGGGGTTGGCCCCTCACTAGTATTATCATCCTCGGTATCAGCATCTGCTGTCCTTTTACCTCGATTTGAGGCACCATTAACAACCCCTTTCCCCTTTTTTGCAATCTGCCCCTTTTTAGTTTTATCAGACTTTTCTGATGAATCACTTGCGTTTGAATTTTTCCGAGTAACTTTCTTGGCGGGTTGTGCTGTTTGGGCCTGGGCAGCTTCGCCCAGTGTCCGTTTTAAAATCCGTTTTTTAGGGGGTGGTGAGGGCGTTTCCGATTTCTCGGTTTCCTGTGAGGATGAGTCCTTCGTAGATTCCTGGGGTGGAGACGTTACCATCTCTTCATGAGAATCACTATCACTGTTATTAACACTGGCGTCCTGTGAATTTTCTGTGCTCTGAGAAGAGTCCTCTTTCTCTTCTGTTGAAGCCTTGTTACGTCGTCCCCTGACTGTCTTACGTACGGGTGCTGCTGCTGTTGTTTCCGATTCTGTAGAAGTAGAAGTTTGAGTGTCGGGACTCTGTGGTGATGATTCATCCCTGGTAAGAAAAAAATAATGTATTTTAAGGAGACGAAGTACACAATTTGGATTTTACCTAACATTTGCCTGTATTGACACAAACACAGTAGTATTATACTTTGTAGCAAATATTCAATCCCAATGTGAGGCTCGACCTGTTCCCGACAAGTCAGCTTGTTGACATTTACCTTCCTGTAAAATAACACTAGAAGGCCACTGCCTGCATGTTAAGCCCTATGGTGAAGTAGTCCAGATTTTTGGTTGGACCAACACGGTTACACCAATGTCAATCCCACGAGATATTCGTTCCTTACTTACTTTAATATTTAATTTATGTCATTAACAATTGGGAATACATCTTGTAGCGAAGACTGAATGTCATCTAAATTTTGTTCAAAGTAGGTCACAGCAACTCGATGTTCAATGCATATAAAGAACATTCTGTTGCAGTTTGGTGAAAATCCTGCAAGAAAGAAGCAAGATACGCATGTAGTAGCGGAGACTGGACATGACCTATAGTTCGACATTTTCCACATGATGTCAAGACGCATAGAAGGAACATTCTGGTTTCATAAAAGTCCTGAAGATAAACAAATGAAAGTCAGACGGATGGACAAATGAACTATCAAATGATAGAACAGATGGACACACAAACACCCAGACCACATTGTGATTGTCGAGATCCGTAAATAGGATAGACAAAAGTTCTTGCACTGGTTCAAGTTTTAGGGCAGACAGGATATGGGTCTGTAATTTAGCTTTACTGACCAACAAATAAATATAAGTTTAGTTCATCTACTGCATACAGTTCCTATGATAAGGAGCTAAATGCAAGACCTTCACATAAAATTGACAAAGTTATTGAACCATTAGAATCAATGCCATGGTCAATTGTTACTGCTCACTGTAATTAAGCTGTACTAGGCATAAAAAGTTGTTGGTTTGCTGTGCTCGACCTACTCACTAAAAGGAGCCCTACCCAAAACTTTTTATTGTAATTCTTTTAACCTTTTTTTTTGTTGCTATTTTAAGAATATTTTCCCTTTAATTTCTTACGTTTTTTACTGTCTTTGGAAGAAAAAAATAATTCACCTACCTATCTACCCACCTATCTACCCACCTAAAACTTTTGGACCGGAGCACAGCAAACCAACAATTTTTAGACACCATCAATATCAATATACAACCATCAATCAAGTTTGGTTGATCTTGTGCAATGCTGTTTCTTAAAAACTGAGCTAAACACAAATACTTGCCGTAAACACCGTTATAAAGCAACACATAATTATGCCTGCTCTTATTCTTTAAAAAAAGGCAACAACTCACAGAGCATATGTAATTACATTTTTATAGTGCCGGATGGATGAATACACAATTGTGGGGACCACATTTTTATTTTACAAACAGTTTACAAGTAGTTTTTCAAGTTTTCCTAATATTAGACTATTTTGCCTTTTTTATAAGTTTATAAATATTAATCAAGCCGGTCAATTCGGCTCCACTGTAATTTCCTACAGTTCCCTCATGCAACCAGGGTAGACAGATAAGATTTACTCACTTTATTTTATTATTTGTCTTTTTCACCCTCGGTTCTCTTGGGCAGGTAGGATTAGGGTTCACTACTGGTCCGGGGCTTGCCACAATGATGGTCTCTAGAGTAACTTGCTCCTGCCGTCGTCCACGATAGTACCCAGTTGACGGCGGAGCTGGTGGAGGCGCTGGTGCAGGCTCAACCATTCCTTTTTTCTAAAACATAAAAGTTCTGGAATGATTTTATCTCCAGGCAATGTTTTATGCCTGCATTATACATCAATTTCAGTAAAAATCCATTACAGAAGAAATTCTCCTAACTTATCTCAAGATGTTTTAAAGAATGATAAAAATGGAGAAAAAAAAATGCATGCTGTGTTTTGAGAGATAATGTGTACAAGGAATTGCTTTATTCATCAGTGCTTAACCCTTAGCCCACTATGAATGTATAATGGACTGCCCTTTCTTTAAATTTAGATCGTTCCATTTATGTTACAAAGAGTTACTCACAGGCTGATCTGGGTTCACAATGGACGCAAAGGCTACTGTAGTCGCCCTTAGGCTTAATACTGCATGATAAATTCATTGATTACACCGCAATCTGGGACAAGCACATACCTGTAGACAGGATACTGGACAAGGTGACTCCACTTGGTGGGGGAAAAGCACCCACTTACCTTCTCAAAGTTGAAATTCTTGGGCAAGTATATCACACTGTTGAGAGTCTCCTGCAATAAAAGCCAAACAAAGGTTATACAATCTACATGTAGCAGATATCTTTTCTCACAGTAGCTTTCTACTTTACAGTTAGTATGTATGTGTGGGGTTTGTCGCTTTTAATAATCTTTCAGTCATATTACGAGTGTGTGTACTTGTAGCATTGAGCTCTATGCTCAACATTAAAGTGCTGCCAAACTGGAATACCATGCCGTAGACACATGACATGATACCCGGTCACATTATATTGACACCGGGCCGACCAGTCCTAGCGCTACCATTTACTTGCTCATCGCCATACAAGGGAGCTACTAGTATCAGTTTTATGAACCTCTAGGGTATGATGCGAGGCTGTGCCGAGCAGATCTAGGTATGATGCGAGGCTGTGCCTGGCAATTTTATTCGAGTTTAATCAATTCAATATTAAATAGGATGAATGTGAGATTCTATTTATCACATAACTTCAAAACAGCCTTATAAGGATCATATTATTGTAGCTGCCCACATATAATGTATGATGTTATATTTTAGTATGACGTCGTATGTTTGTATGATGACGTCGTACGTTGAATCTTCTCAGTACAACACCGAACAACGGAACTGCCTTGTCGGATTTCCGAAATCCGGTAATTCAAATGGTTATGGAAATCGACAAGGGGTAATTCCAATGCACACCAAGCTGAATGGAAAATAACGTAACGATGATTCAGCCTTCATTTACATATTTCTTACACTAGTGAAATATGGTAAATATACCATGGCTTTATTACACTAGTGGAATATGGTAAATATACCATGGCTTTATTACACTAGTGAAATATGGTAAATATACCATGGCTTTATTACACTAGTGGAATATGGTAAATATACCATGGCTTTATTACACTAGTGGAATATGGTAAATATACCATGGCTTTATTACACTAGTGGAATATGGTAAATATAGTACCATGGCTTTATTACACTAATGGAATATGGTAAATATACCACGGCTTTATTACACTAGTGGAATATGGTAAATATACCACGGCTTTATTACACTAATGGAATATGGTAAAAATACCATGGCTTTACACTAATGGAATATGGTAAATATACCACGGCTTTATTTCACTAGTGGAATATGGTAAATATACCATGGCTTTATTACATTTTACACTTCATAGTGGAATATGGTAAATATACCAAGGCTTTATTACACTAATGGAATATGGTAAATATACCATGGCTTTATTACACTAATGGAATATGGTAAAAATACCATGGCTTTACACTAATGGAATAAGGTAAATATACCACGGCTTTATTACACTAGTGGAATATGGTAAATATACCACGGCTTTATTACACTAATGGAATATGGTAAATATACCATGGCTTTATTACACTAATGGAATATGGTAAAAATACCATGGCTTTACACTAATGGAACAAGGTAAATATACCACGGCTTTATTACACTAGTGGAATATGGTAAATATACCATGGCTTTATTACACTAGTGAAATATGGTAAATATACCATGGCTTTATTACACTAGTGGAATATGGTAAAAATACCATGGCTTTACACTAATGGAACAAGGTAAATATACCACGGCTTTATTACACTAGTGGAATATGGTAAATATACCATGGCTTTATTACACTAGTGAAATATGGTAAATATACCATGGCTTTATTACACTAGTGGAATATGGTAAATATACCATGGCTTTATTACACTAGTGGAATATGGTAAATATACCATGGCTTTATTACACTAATGGAATATGGTAAATATACCATGGATTTATAACACTAATGGAATATGGTAAATATACCATGGCTTTACACTAATGGAATATGGTAAATATACCATGGCTTTATTACACTAATGGAATATGGTAAATATACCATGGCTTTATTACACTAGTGGAATATGGTAAATATACCATGGCTTTATTACACTAGTGGAATATGGTAAATATACCATGCCTTTATTACACTAGTGGAATATGGTAAATATACCATTCCTTTATTACACTAGTGGAATATGGTAAATATACCATGCCTTTATTACACTAGTGGAATATGATCAGTTACATGATAAAAGAAGCTACTGAATGTCCATACCTTGTCAGGTTTAGTGAAGAGTTTGGAGGGCAGAACAGGGTCCATGCTGGTGTCCTTCAACACAATGTTGGTGAGATTCTTCTGTAGAAGGCCCAATGCCAGGTCACACACGGCATACAGTTTCTGGAAGGTACATAACTGTATCAACACGGGTATACACTTTATAATTGTTTTATAGAGACATTAATCTGGACCATACTATAATTTAAAGGGACACATTATAAATAATTATTTAATAACAGTTCAGACAAATTGGAAACTTCAAGTGTTATTCAGGGCTATTCCATTAGAACATACATAGGACCCTGGGAAGGCATTTTTGAAATTGAACACCCACCCATAGATGCAAAATATTCGAAAAACAGGCTTCACCCATATTAAACTGCATTTCTGGGGTCCAAGGTATGTTTAAATGGAATAGCCCTAAAATTCATGCCAGTAGATTTAAAGTCGAAACAATATTGAAATAGAGGATGTTTTTAGTAAAAACAGATGTCTCCCCCACTGGGAAAAGGGTCATAAACCCAGCAAAAAATCATTCAAGTAGAACACGAAAATAAAGATGTGTATTAAAATCTTTAAAGGGCCACAACTCTGCCAAAAATCATTCAACTGAAACACGGTGATGATATGCAAAACTAGGCTTGGTACTGATCACCCCTGCCAAGTTTCGTTGAAATCCAGCCAGGGGTTCAGGAGAACTAGTCCGGATAAAGTTTGTGACATACAGACGACAGACAGCACAAAAACAGTATGTCTCCCCTCCACAAAGTGGGGGAGACATAATTAACAAATCGAGGTGATAGGTTTAATAATTGATAACTACTTAAAGACTGCCGTGTGTTCCTTTAAATAATTAACAAAGAGAAAGGAAATTATGCACTGAAAACTCAGGTTTCATTTTATCTGCACATGTTCCGTTTCAGGTAGAATATTTGTGCATATTGGTTCCACACCAGACAGTGGCATGATGGCCGTATTAACTATCACTGAAAGTGATGAATACTATTTATTACATTTCTATGCGTGAAAGATCGGGATTTCTTAAGTGCAAGAATATTCATAATCGCTAAATATTAGTAACTAACTCAGAACACAATAATGACTAAAGTTGCTAACTCAGAACACAAAAATAACTAACGTTGCGGCGTGACGTCAACAAAGTGTTGCCGACGTCGACGTCATCCACCGATAACGTTTAATAAAGCAAATATTTGTTTGAAAAACGTAATTTAAAATGTAATAGATTATTTAACTGCTGGGATCGATTATTGGGTAATCCTTCACTTGATGGTAGACGTGCTTTGTTTTTTCACTCACTCGCGTGCGCTCGAGAAAAGAACCACACGTCTACCACTCGGGAAGGATTTCTCTATAATCGATCCCAGCAGTTAAATAATCTCTATTCGATCAGTTGTTATGTGTATACGAAGTTTGGAAACAACCCATTCAAAACTGTTTGAGAAACGCAAGTAATAAAAAGGTATTACATGACACAACGGGATGGACAATGTGATTCCTATATAGCCCCCACTTCACTTTGTGGAAGCGGGGGTATAATTATTGGACTATAACAGTTTAACTGCTTCAGGAATGAATGTTTGACAATATGGAAGATTTCAAATACTTTGTTCATGTCTTCATCATCAGGACCCTGAGCGTCCTTGGCTTGTTTAATGTTCTCTATGAGTCGCCTGAAGAAGTGATAGTTGTAGTCCTCGCTGCGTGCCACCAGCGGCTCCATGATGAACCAAAGGCACCTGAAGTAGCAGAATTAGGAGAATCAATGCCCGTCAACTCATTGCAAAAACATATCTTAAGTATAAAAGGACAATGAGGGTTTGTGACCCTTGAGAACTTTTCTGAAAACACCATCGGTATCATGCAAGCATTTAATACTATTACTCAATAATGGCAGACTGATCATGATCAGAATAACTGTTTAGGCTTGGAAGAGAACTGAAAACTTGAAAATCTTCATATGTTGAGATCTGGGTCATAAGCTAGCAGAAGATAAAAGTTAACTGTAAACTTTACTTACTCTTTGATGTTCTTGAGAGCCTGAACGTCTTCAAATGACTTGAGATCTGGGTCATGAGCTAGCAGATGAATGGTGTAGGGCATCGAATAGTCAGGCAGGTAGTAGAACATCCGACCTGAAATATTGGTATATAGTATTATATACTGGGGATCTCAACGGTTTCCAAGTTATGACCCAGGAATGGTGTCCCCGGGGTGGGGACGGACTCCTGTCCCTTGGGGTGGGGATGGACTCCAAGGCCAATGCTATTTAAATGTTTGTATCCGTCTGTTCATGCTCAGAAGTGTGGTTTCAGAGAAGAAAATCTTTTAAGACTTTTCCCTATATTAGTCTCTGTGGAACGTGACTACAGGAATTGGGCAAAATTTTAACCTGTGTTCTCAATAAACAAAACTGATAGAAAACAATAAGCTTATGGTACAAACAGAATACAGCTTTTGTAGTTTCAGATATAAAGGAGATTTTATACTTTTTTCCCTATATAGTCTATGTAAAACATGTGACCCATTGGGGCGAGGCCAAATTGTACCCCGTGGTCACCATTTGAACAAACTTGGTAGAGAACCATAGGCTTGTGCTAAATGCAAAACATCAGACCTCTAGCTCTAGTAGTTTTGGAGAAGATTTTTTTAAGGCCTAAAGATCAGTATCATCCATGTAAAGTTTGGTCGAAATTATCCAAGGGGTTTATGAAAAGTTTGTTTTAGCAGAAGTTAACTGATGATGGGATGGACAAACAGCAATCAAATAGCTCACTCAAGAGATCTAGAAAATGTGTTACGCCATTGATGTGACGCGACATATTTATTGAGGTCAAACTGAGGGCGGTGTCAAGTTCTGAAGTATAAAGATGTATCAAAAAGACTAAGCAAAAGACTAGAATGATCAATCCAAGAATACAGTTACCTACCTCCCAGACCTGGGTTCTGTTTGAGGTAATCTCGTCTCCGATGTATGTTCTGCTGTATGTACTTTTTGATGTTTGTCCGCCTTTCTCGTAGAGGATCATTCGCCGCTAGGCTGAAGACGGACATGAACTCTAGCGGAAGTTTCAGAGAATACAGGCCCTTGTGGAGCTTTGTGGCGAATGTTAACCGGACATGATAGCAACTGTCCTGTAGAGAAAAAATTAAAGAAAGTTCAAACAGTTATACAATCGATGGATTTGGTTCAGATGTCCACTACAACTTCTTTTTTTTTAAAAAATAATTACAACACCCAAACCTTCCAAGCGTGTGACCCTGACCTTGTGGTCGCAGGTGATCAGAAATACGACGGAATGTTTTTGTACAAACTTAGCAATCAAGTAAAATATGAAAGTAATTCGTGTTTTTTTTTTGAGAATATCAGCAAAAAACGACAGACGAACGAACAGATGGACAAGGCCACCAATTTTGGCAGAGACATCATAATGACACAATACTCACGTTTATAAGTAGAGCCAATGCTTGGAACTGTTCCTTCTGAAGAAGGTCGGCAAACACCTGTTCTTCACACAGTTTAAGTAGACAGCAGCCAGCCTGCAACCGTAATCGAGCTAACTCTGGCTTACTGCGAAGGAAATCAACTACAATTCAGCAGGTTTATAATTACTTGGTTTCCATTCTGTAACCAAGATCTTGATTGTTTTTCAAATAAATAATATTGAGTAATTCCAAGATTTATACACCCTCTGCCAGTGGAAGTATAACAGCAAAGTTGAGAAGTGGACAATTATTTAACATCAAACTTACCAACCTTTTAGCTTGGTGAACATTGGTTTTGAGCACCCGCTTTCAGAGGTAGAAATTAACTTTGTTATGCACCAGCAAACTTTGGCCAGTGCATAAAATTTCAACTTGCCATATTGGAAATCTAGTGGCCATTATTATGAAATCATGTATGTTATTTTGCCAGAGCTATATTTTGCAAAATAAAACATTGTTTTTTTCGGCCGTGTTAGCAGCTGACAAAAATTTGCTGGACCATATCACTGATCACAGATTTTGTACTTAAAACAATGTGATTTTGTACTTAAAACAACGGCGCGTGAGATCGATAAAATGCGACTCTTGTGCATGCTAAAAATAAAAGCTGATTGACGTGTTGTTGTCGAACAATTTCTAAAACAAGAGGTCAATGACCTTGAAGCTCTACTGATTGATTTTGATTTCAGGAAGTAGTCGCTACAGACTTGTTTTTTGAAGATCTATTTTTAACCGTGGCGGCCATCGTGAATTTCCGGCCGACCTGAAATTTTGCTAGGATCAATTAGACATTAAGAGCAACATTCCTGTGAAGTTTCATGAAAATCCGTCAAGTAGTTTCAGAGGAGTAGTCGCTACAAGTTTTCATTATATAACTCTATGTAAACAAAGATGGCCGCTGGTAGCCATGTTTAACGTCAAATCAAAACGATTTTCGACAAGGACCAACATCATGTCATACTGATCATTTTAGAAAAAGTCCCATATCAATATCTCTTATAGTTTTGAAGAAGTAGTCGCTACAAACTTATTTATTTTAAATCTATTTTAGCTGTGGCGGCCATCTTGAATTTCCGGCCGACCTGAATTTTTTTAAGGATCAACTAGACATCAAGATCAACATTCCTGTGAAGTTTCATGAACATCCGTCAAGTAGCTTCAGAGGAGTAGTCGCTACAAGTTTTTACTATATAACTCTGTGTAACCAAAGATGGCCACTGGCAGCCATGTTTAACGTCGAATAAAAATAATTTTCCACAAGGATCAACATCATGTCATGCTGATCATTTTAGAAAAAGTCCCATATCAATATCACTTATAGTTTTCAAGAAGTAGTCGCTACAAACTTGTATTTTGAAAATCTATTTTTAGCCATGGCGGCCATCTTGAATTTCCGGCCGACCTGAAATTTTGCTAGGATCAATTAGACATTAAGAGCAACATTCCTGTAAAGTTTCATGAAAATCCGCCAAGTAGTTTCAGAGGAGTAGTCACTACAAGTTTTTACTATATAACTCTATGTAAACAAAGATGGCCGCTGGCAGCCACGTTTAACGTCGAATCAAAACGATTTTTGATAAGGACCAACATCATGTCATGCTGATCATTTTAGAAAAAGTCCCATATCAATATCACTTATAGTTTTCAAAAAGTAGTCGCTACAAACTTGTATTTTGAAAATTTATTTTTAGCCGTGGCGGCCATCTTGAATTTCCGGCCGACCTGAAAATTTGCTAGGATCATTTAGACATCAAGAGCAACACTCCTGTGAAGTTTCATGAAAATCCGTCAAGTAGTTTCAGAGGAGTAGTCGCTACAAGTTTTCATTATATAACTCTATGTAAACAAAGATGGCCACTGGCAGCCATGTTTAACGTCAAATCAAAACGATTTTCGACAAGGATCAACATCATGTCATGCTGATCATTTTAGAAAAAGCCCCATATCAACATCACTTACAGTTTTCAAGAAGTAGTCGCTACAAACTTAAATTTAAAAAATCTATTTTTAACTTTGGCGGCCATCTTGGATTTCACATCAACATGAATTTTTGCTAGGATCAACAAGACTTCATGGGCAACATTTCTGTAAAGTTTTATGAATATCCATCCAGTAGTTTCAGAGGAGTAGTCGCTACAAATAAAAGTTAACGGACAGACGGACAGACGGACGGACGGACGACGGACGCCGCACCACGGCATAAGCTCTGCTGATCTCTGATCAGTAGAGCTAACAACCCAGAGTAGCATTTATTTCACCTGTTAGTTATTTCACCTGTTAGTTATTTATTTATTTCACCTGTTAGTTATTTTATCTTTGGAAACCCGTGAAGTCGTTCATTTAAGCAATTTTCTTAACTTGAAAGCAACTTGCAAAATTTTGCCAGCTGTTGCTATTTCAACTCGCATTTTCAAATCCGAAACTCGCAAAATGCGAGTTGAGTCCTAAATTCGAGCCCTGACTATATTTCAAATATTACGTTTAATATAACTGAAATGGCTACTTTTCAGATTCCATTGGTGGACGCCAGGTGCCTTCCCAGGTAATTTTCATGCACGGCAGGCACGATCGACGTTCCGCAAACCAGCTGGATAGTTTCCACTTTAAACGAGAAACTGGTTTCAATGCCATAATTTTAACAATTGTACTTACTTGATTAAGCCCTTCTCCATGAGATCTCCCTCGTGCACAATGACAGTGTAGAGGAGGCGGAGAGTGGAGGTACCCGAGTTGTTGACATTGCTCTTCAAACCCAGCAACCACCGCACCAATAACTTCATGGCTTGAATCTAAACATCAAAACAATGTCATAATGATACAGGAGTCATTCCTGAACACTTGGATGTAGATAAAAACGTTCCAATGAAGCAGTCTGGCAAATCAAACAAGAACTATCACTGAAGGTGATGAATACCCCCGCTTTTTGATCGGTTATGTGTATATCGGAACAACACATTCAGAACTGTTTGAGGAATGCAAGTAATAAAAATATAACAAGAGGTCAATGACCTTGAAGCTCTACTGATTGATTTTGATTTCAGGAAATAGTCGCTGCAAACTTGTTTTTTGAAAATTTATTTTTAGCCGTGGCGGCCATCTTGAATTTCCAGCCGACCTGAAATTTTGCTAGAATCAATTAGACATCAAGAGCAACATTCTTGTGAAGTTTCATGAAAATCCGTCAAGTAGTTTCAGAGGAGTAGTCGCTACAAGTTTTCATTATATAACTCTATGTAAACATTGAATTACATTGAATCAAAACGATTTTTGACAAGGACCAACATCATGTCATGCTGATCATTTTAGAAAAAGTCCCATATCAATATCACTTATAGTTTTCAAGAAGTAGTCGCTACAAACTTGTATTTTGAAAAATCTATTTTTAGCCATGGAAGCCATCTTGAAGTTCCGGCCGACCTGAAATTTTGCTAGGATCAATTAGACATCAAGAGCAACATTCCTGTGAAGTTTCATGAAAATCCGTCAAGTAGTTTCAGAGGAGTAGTCGCTACAAGTTTTCATTATATAACTCTATGTAAACAAAGATGGCCGCTGACAGCCATGTTTAACATTGAATCAAAACGACTTTCGACAAGGACCAACATCATGTCATGCTGATCATTTTAGAAAAAGTCCCATATCAATATCACTTAAGAGTTTTCAAGAAGTAGTCGCTACAAACTTGTTTTTTAAAAACCTATTTTTAGATTTGGCGGCCATCTTGGATTTCACATCAACATGAATTTTTACTAGGATCAACTAGACTTCATGGGCAACATTTCTGTAAAGTTTCATGAAAATCCATTCAGTAGTTTCAGAGGAGTAGTCCCTACAAAAAAAAGTTTACGGAAGGACAGACAGACGGACGACGGACGCCGCACCACGGCATAAGCTCTGCTGATCTCTGATCAGTCGAGCTAAAAATGTGTTGTGTGACGGGACAAAAAATGTGTTATGCGACAGAACGTTATGGACAGCGCGATTCC
>JAWPHD010009025.1:0-108566 GCA_037043455.1 Cyrtodaria siliqua | reverse complement strand
ATTTCATCTAAAAATCTTGCTAACCTTTTTTCCCAGAGTACAGGCGCGTATCCAGGCATACGCACGTACGCCAATGCGTACAATTCGTCAGCAAAAGTGAAAAAATAAAAGTTCAAAATGCCATATTAACGCTGAAATATAGCTTCAGAACGCATAGTTTGCCTCCTAATTTTCAAAATTTTCTTGGGGGAGGCCCCTAACCCCCACCGGCGGGAGGGGGAACCCCGCAAAACACCTACCCCCACACTCGCAGCGTCGCTGCTCGGTTCGCAGCTACGCTTCTCATATCTGGCGTACATTTCAAAATGCTACAGGTACGCCCCTGGAGTATATAACTGGCATCGTTTCGGTATAATTGTAGACTGATGTTTATGTTTATGTTGAATATACTGGAAAGGTAGTCGATTAAGGCGGTTCATCATTGAGCAATTTTGGATTGGATTAGCTTTTTTACGAATTGATATATTGGAGAATACTGGATTACTACAACCTGCTTCCTGTGCTCACGTGATTTATTCTTAGAGGGAGAACTGTGGTTTGTTACAGTTAAAGAACGTTGTATCAAGCATTAATATTAAAACCTCCATTTATTATTTCTGCAGGCATATAGTTAAATAAAACTTATTTTTCATAGTGGCGTTGCTTGTGCGGTGTGGCAACAGTAAAACGTCTCTCCGCGCTGCAATCAGTACTGTTATTCTTTCGATTTTTGGAGATCGTTGAGTCCGATACTTATATTTAATTATCGAGGTACTTTTTTATTTATTTTTGTTTTCTTATTTAATTTTCGATTCAGTACTTCCACTACTCCGGCCGATTAAAGACTCCGGGTATTGTTTAACCACTTATAGGATATGTTGTCTGCTTTTTAATTTAGTCTTTTGACTGTTACTTGTGAACTGTAGGCTCACAACTAAATTCCATTATGTTTATTTCACTCTTCGAGGCATAGATTTGTATTAGATACTGGGACCATACGCCGCACGACATGGTGAAGATTAATCTCCATGTCCACCGCCATATGCATGCCATCTTCGGGATGGTTAAACTTTTGTACTATTAATTTTATTAATATTGAGTTCTGCTCAACCCGGGGCTGGAGGGCATGAGCGGTAGCTAGCATATTTCACTACCGCTCATGAACAGTCTCAATCAAACCGAGACTGCAATATTTCGTGTGTGTCGTTTTCGGCCGTTTCCAAAGCTCCATTATCATACTCTTTTTTCCTATACTACTATAGGTTTAAATAAACTATCGGTGCAATATAATCAGCAGTTAGTAGTATGCAAATATAATCGGTGTTTTATTATTGTTATAATTATTATTGATTGAACAAATGCAAGCTGCATAGAAAAACTTACGGGATTCCGTGAGTTTTTAAAAAAAATAAGATTATTATGTGTTCCTTTAAAGGGACACTGTCCGTAACATTTGGCTTATAAAACACACAATAATTATGTTCGCAAACATTACACACTAAACATTATTCAATATTTATTAATTAAAAGCAAGATTGTTTAACGAAATTCAATCGTGGTACAAAAAAAAGAAAATCCACTTTGTGCGTTTGAACTCACAGCCCAAACTAAAATTACCTTTTCTTTACACTCGCAGTAATAAAAGTGTGCGTGAGCGTAAAGTACTTGGACATCGCTCCCGACTGAGCTAAGCGGGCTATACATATTACGCAATAACCTAATGCGCTAATGGCAGTCACGTGATCGCAGAAAAGGTTAATATTGTGGGTCCCACTTTATTTACCTATAATAATTTTAAAAAAAAATTCAAACTCACGAATGTATTCCTACATATTTCTTAGTTTCTATCCTCACGTTTTCATGTATACATTTCACTGAATAAAAGTCAGACAGTGATTTGGTTATGTTCAATATCTGTTTACTTACTGACAGTGTCCCTTTAAGCGTTAGTATGCTTCTTTGCCAATCGACGCGGGCAATTTCTCGTCTTACCATAAGATCCGATGACGGTAAATATGAACAAATGGACGATACATATGCAATCAAACGTAAATAGTAAAAGACAACAATACATAGTTAGATCACCTTTTCAGTATTTAAACGATAAATTTAATTATTTCATTCTCTTCATCTTGTTAAGTTTCATTGTTTTGTTTTTCCTAGTGTGTGTCTATTCTTTTCATATTTCCCAAAATAAAACCTTGTTGATTAACACTGCCTTGTCTGTCCACATTTATGTTTGCTTTCTTCCCGATGTAGAATGCATATAATGTATCAACTATATTCATATTAGAAAAGAATGCACTATTTCCAACCATTCAATTTGCTCCAAATATAGGATCTTGTAAAGACACTTTATGCAATAATTCAAATAAACTGCCTCCACTGTTGAGATTGATTGAACAAAGGATTTATGAGTTTTCTGCAAAATACATACTTTACCGCTGCATTTTACAGAGCTGTTCATAATCAAAGATGAGAGTGCGAACCGGGATCGTTTCCACAAATTGTCTATGATCTTTCCTGTCGTGCCCTTAATGGTTTATTCTCTTGTTGCTCTGGCTTCTGCCAAGTCATTGAGTACCTGCATTGTTGTGTTCTAGGCTATTGTTTATTTTGTATTATATTTACACGAGCATATTTGTGTTTTACTTATATTGCCTATTGATGCGGCCTTGTTGGTTAGAGATTAGATCATGGCGGGGATTTTTTTTTATTTACACTGTCCTGTTTTAATGGGATGACAGTAGGGTAAGTGTGAGGTTTGGTGCACCCTAGAACCGGTTTAAACCCCCAGCGGCCTTTGTTGTCACTGACCGTTCCAAGGCGGTAGCCCTTTTGTCAACCCGTTTGTGTTTGTGATGTCGTTTGCATTTTTTATTACTTTTGCCTTCTCGTTTGTCTGTTTGCGTGTTTGTTTTTTGTGTTTTGTGGATGACTGTTATCCTTGAATGCTGCCTCCCTGTCCGATATTTTTATATTTCATTTCAACAAGTGAAAACGGGTACAAATAATTATTTTGTCGCGTGCGTAGCTTGACAGACACTTAGGGATCACTTTGGCAATCGTCCTTCGTCGTCTGTCACTCTTTATACTGCAACTTCACCTTGGCCATAAGTTTGACGTATGTTCAAGAAACTTCACACCACATGTCTTCTTCTTATCTCAAACATGTCCAATTACTCCGACTTTCATTTTGTCAGAGTTATGCCCTTTTCATGAAACATTAACCTGCAAACTATCAAGCACATAACTGGCTATAACTTAAAAAGTGTTTGACCTATGTTCATGATATTTGACACACATATTTATCTTACCCAAAGGCATGTATGTCATTACACGGTCCAATAACTCTGACTTTTATTTCAGCGGAGTTATGCCCCTTTTCATGAAATATTAACCTGCAACCTAACCAAGCTCATAACTTGCCATAACTTAAAAAGTGTTTGACATATGTTCATAAAATTTCACACGCATCTTCATCTGACCAACTTTCGTTTTGGCAGAGTAATGCCCCTTTTGATAAAGCTTTAATCTGCAGCCCAACTAGCTCATAACTTGGCAACATGGTGACCTATGGTAAAAAAAATGGTATACAGTTCTTTTTCATCAGTTATTCAGTGCCATTGATATGTCCAATAACTCTGATTTTCATTTTGACAGAGTCATGGCCATTTTTGTACAATTTAAACCTTTAATCAAATCTTGCTCTGACTTGGCAAAATATTGACCTATGGTCAAGAAACTTTACACAATTCCTCCTTGTCAATTATCCAGTGAAGAGGTTTGACCATTTTCATAAACTTCAACAATTTAAAAGCAATCTGCTTCATAATTCATGAAGGATTGCACTCCTTCTCTTAAAACTTTACAGTTATATTATACTTGATGAAATAAGCACACGGCATGCGACACAAGTGTTCCGTGGAACACCCTTTTAGTTAAATTCGTGTTTTTAATTGCAGTTAAATAACTAAAAGTAACCCATAGGGAAACCTTTTAGCCCAACTAATTAATCATTTAACAGTGCTTTTTAATTTTTGTTATAATTTAAGTGATTGAGTTCTGTTTAAAAGCACCCATATAATCAGTTTACTTTCGTTCCAGTCTATTTATTAGTGTATGATATGTAACATATGCATCAAATGTCATCCTTGAAATAAGATATATTCAAATCAAATGCTAAATTCACAAATCCCATATAAATATAAATAAAACAGATAAATGAGTAAAAAGAACTAGTTATAAAATGTTAAACATAATCCAGAAGTATGTCTTCGCCTTTAAGTTAGTACATACTTAGCTTTGTTCATTCAGTTTCTGTTTGACTATAAAGCTAGCTGCATGCAAATGACTTTTAATATCTAGAACATAGAGATGGATATTCATAATTTTCCAGGTTGAATAATGAATTAGATACTCATTATAACCGAAACTTTGTTTATATGTGAACACAATTTGTTTTTAACTAAAAATGTAATATTGATTTTGAAAAAGTCAAATTTAGTTGAAAAATTGTTAATGCTACTCTATTTTAAAATATCAAAACTTTCGTGTTTCACCTTTGATTGAAACTAAAAGATCAAATACTAAAATGCTATAATGCCACGGTTGCTTTTCAATCTCGTGGTATTCTCTTGCTTTACCCAAAAATAACTATAAACAAGACATTAACACATATACCTATAAAAGGAAGACGGTAAAAGAACTGACAGCACAAAGAAATATATAAAAGAACGCAGTCATATTGCACTTTATATAACAGTAGATATATGAACAGGAAATGTAGCATTCAAGGACCACAGTCAACCAAACACACGCACAGAAACAAACAATAATTACAAAGATGAATAAAAGGCAAGATATAGCATCACAAACATAAATGATTGACAATAGGGCTACCGCCTTTGAACGGTCCGTGGCAAAAAATACCAGGTTCTAGGGTGCATCAAACATCACTCTGACCCTATTGTTATTCTAATAAAACCGGACAGTGTAAATAAAGATATTCCTGCAATATATTTTATATTCTCTAACAAACAAGGCAGCATTAATAGGCAATATATTATAACACATAAATGATCATGTAAGTATGAATTTAAATACACAAAAGCCTAGAAAGCCACAAAGAAGGTTCTCAGTGACTTGGCAGAAGCCAGACCAACTAGACAACAAACCGTTCAGGTACAACAGGACAATATATAAGACAAACATCAAACGCTTCCAGACAAATAATTTTAAATGTCATTGTCAGAAATACAAAACATACATTTATTTATATAGCAGTTGGAAAAGGACAATAATCCCTATGATTGTAGGCAGAAACGCACCCTAGTATTGATTGATCAATAGCATGACTACTCCGTGCTGTCTGGTATATATAACATTGCGTGATGAAATACTTTATAAAACTTAATTAAGTATTCTCTATTACAATCAATGCCACATACAAGAGAAAATTACCAATACAATGATGTGTTCTAGCCTATATATTTTGATAATTGCTCCTAAATAATGTTCATTATCATGACAGCAAGCACTCATTTGCTATCTTGGTAGCTGGATTAATCGCCAAAATTCCAAATATTACGCCTACATCGTAAACGATTTGTGGAGTTGAGGTGGTTTTGTTGTAAGGCGCACTAACACAGACTGTTCTATGGTGCCAACAGGAATAACAGTCCTGGTCCACCCTCAAAATATAAAAATAAGCGGAATGGAGCCAAGAGCCTTCTCACTTGCAAAACGACGTAACTATTGCACATTCTATTGTAGACACTTTATTTTCCTCTCGAGTGATGATCATTGTTTATGCCACCACTCAAGTAGCACCTGAAACAATATAGGTGTAGTGGTGAAGGCGAAAAACTGATAACCTGTACATGAATGCGGGTGATTTTACCCCTGGATAAATATTCCTGCCCCCGATCCACACAGGGCGAAAGTTAAGGAAATAATCAGTGAAACACGCCATTTTTCAAAAAGTGTAGACTCAAATGCTCACTAAATCGAGTAATTATGAATATATACCGTACATATCTTACACATGCAGACGATTGACGTTTCTG
The DNA here is from genome assembly GCA_037043455.1 of Cyrtodaria siliqua. Taxonomy (NCBI): domain Eukaryota; kingdom Metazoa; phylum Mollusca; class Bivalvia; order Adapedonta; family Hiatellidae; genus Cyrtodaria; species Cyrtodaria siliqua. The sequence goes on along the minus strand of JAWPHD010009025.1, from coordinate 102,519 downwards.
TTGTCGAAGACATAACATAATCCATTCGTCATATAGATTGATGCAAGATATATGGAGATTGATGCAAGATATATGGAGATTGATGCAAGATATATGGAGATTTGGCAAGTAAACTTGTACGGTGACTTATAATGCAATCGAAAAACCACTGCATTATTCAATGCTAATACAAAACCGTTTTATCAAAATGTATTTTATTACAAATTCACGCAAATTTCCAAAAAGGGATAAATAATATCCATACAATACACAGACTCTAAACCAAACACTTGAATAAGCAAAAGTTCCAAAACATAATAGACAAATTGCATCAATAATCGTGTTAAAATATAATTGTGTCGCAACAAGGGTTTACTCCATGAAAATGTTAATGAATCATGTTTATTTCCTAACACTTATTATAAACTTAGTCGACACCCTAAAATGGTGCGTTGAAATGATGTAGATGCCCTTGAATTCAGCTTTAAACGAGGTTCTTTAACAACAACTAGCTTAGGACAACTGCTATTAAGGCAGTCGTATATAAACTTGATCGTATATAAAGTACGACTACGTACGTAGCAATCTCCGTACTTGGCGCCTAAGAGATACAATATAACAAATACAATGATATAGCGATGAATACCAAGTCCATTAAATGATTTAGACAGTATAAAATAACAGTAATGCCGGATGCTTCCGTTATCGTAACATATTTGAAGACGAATTTATTTGTGTATTTTGATGAAATATGGGTAACTGTTCATTGGCATGTTGTTTGTCGTTCATAATATTCAATTTATAGCTTGTATTTGCATTACAAATCCTTTTTTTAATAGATAAATGTCTAGTTAAATATATTGTTTTCAGCCAGGAATAAAATTGAATAGCTCAATATGTTTGTTTGTTTGTATGGTGTTTTACGTCATTTTCAACACATGTAAGGCTATATAAGACGGTAGATTGTTTTTGTGGAGGAGGCAGACCACTCACTTTTCCTGGTTAGAATCTGTACTGTACACCTCCCGTCATCCGTAAGAATCGACACCCTCACCTACAAGTCGAGCTCCCAGTGGGATTCGAACCCACAGCGGCGAGAGGCGACGGTTTACACGTCTCACAACACAATTAATTTTGCATAGCTCTGCATATGTAGCAGGACCACTCTGGACCACTGTAGAACTTATTGAATTTTCTTAAAAATATTTTCTTTGTGAAACTTGATGTCTGTTGCACGAAATATCCAACAAAAAACACGGGGTTGACCAATTAGCTTTTTTTTAATATCAATAGTTTGAAGAGACCCTCTTGAATTTGTCCATTTCACTGACATTTTCAAATGTATCACTACCCAGTATTAGATTCTCAGATCTGGGCTCAGAAACATTCAGGCATATCCAAACCTGTATGAAATCATGAACTTGTCCCATTCTTGTCACCTGCAACAAAAAAAGAGAAAATATTTGCACATTTTAAGAAATAAGCAAGAACCGAATAACACAGATCTTTTTTTTAAGCTCCAGAAAGTTCCTACCGTGACTGGCAAGGGAAATAACTGTTTAGTGAGACCTTGAAGGAAAAGAAGATCCGCGACATGCGACAAAAATCTTTTCTGAAGAAACTTGCGTTAAAACCTTACATGAAATGGCCCATTTGACCACATCGGGCGACTATTTGTGAAATTATAGCATAAAGTATGACAACCTCTGGATTCGAAAAATTGAGATCTAGGCAATCGAAAATGTATAGGATTGCATAGAGACGACATAGGTGTATCTTTAATAACTCCTTCTTTAGTAAAATAATTATCAGTATTGTTATTTCTATATTGAGCGTTATGTTTTCTTTACCTAAAATGTGATTCATATTTAAATTATAATGTGTGTAAGTCAAGTCAAGTTCATGTCAAGTTCAGTCAAGTCAAATTATGGTGAGTCGAGTAATAAGGAAGTTATGGTGAGTCAAGTCATAAACAAGTTGTGCAGACTTTCAGCAGCTGATTCAGTCTAGTCTAGTCAAGTCAAGTCTAGTTAATTATAGTCTAGCCGAGTCAAGCAATAGTCAAGTCAAGTCAAGTCAATACCAAAGTGAAAATGTATCCATTTACAATTTACTAAGTATATTGATCCGAAATTAACTAAATTCAATACAATAGTTTCACACATTCATGTAAAGTTCAAGTCAAGTCTAAGTCAAGTTCAAGTCAAGTTAAGTCAAGTCAAGTTCAAGTCAAGTCAAGATTAAGTCAAGTCAAGTTTTGGTAAGTCAAATCATAAACAAGTTATGTAAGGTGTGCAGTTGAGTCAGTCAAATCAAGTCTAGTCAAGTCAATAGTCAGTGAAACCAAGTCAAGTCAACACTGAACATTTATACTTTAATAATATATTCATCTGAAATTAACTAAATTCAGTACAATAGTTTCACACATTCTCGACAACTGTCACAAAATTACAAAACAAAACGATTTTACAAAATTTCAAGAAACGACGAGAGAAGACTACCGTGACTGGCAAGGGAAATAACTGTTTAGTGAGACCTTTACAACACAACGTCGTTAACCATTCGGCCACGGAGACTTAATAATGTAAATATATAGATACATTGGAAAAAGTATGACTTTGTGAACATCCCGCTTACAAATGCTGTTGACACGTAAATCAAACGTCTTATTTCATGAACTTCATGGCGACTCTAATGCTGACCAATGACAAACATATATGAAATAAGCAATGAATACGAACAGCCGTGTAATATGGTGAATGAATACGAACAGCCGTGTAATATAGTGAATGAATACGAACAGCCGTGTAATATAGTGAATGAAGACGAACAGCCGTGTAATATAGTGAATGAATACGAACAGCCGTGTAATATAGTGATTGAATACGAACAGCCGTGTTATATAGTAAATGAATACGAACAGCCGTGTTATATAGTGAATGAATACGAACAGCCGTGTTATATAGTGAATGAATACGAACAGCCGTGTTATATAGTAAATGAATACGAACAGCCGTGTTATATAGTGAATGAATACGAACAGCCGTGTTATATAGTAAATGAATACGAACAGCCGTGTAATATAGTGAATGAATACGAACAGCCGTGTTATATAGTGTGCGACATCATATGCAGTGTTTAACATATTTGTTTTTCATGGCTTTTTATCTATCTATGTAATTGCTTTTCGTAAAATGGCATGTCGTATAATATTTGAAAATATCATAATAATATAGTAAATATTGAACGTTTCTTGCTTAAATTGCACCCCTTGTGGTCGATTTGATTTTATATTGCTATGCAAGAGATTTTATGTTGAGTCTTTCACCAGATACCCAGGCAGATGATATTGAAGCGTTAAACACCTCTCGATATCTGGATGACATATTGAATATTGACAACCCTTTCTTGTCTACTATGGTTAATAGAATATATCCTATAGAACTTCAACTTAACAAAGCTGATATTTTATATATTAACGCTTCTGTTCTCGATTTACATATATCTAGTGAAAATGGTGAAATAATAAGCAAACTCTATGACAAGAGAGCTGATTATAATTTTGATAGTGTTAATTATCCCCATTTAGATGGGGATGTTTCCCGAACAACTTCTTATGGGGTCTGTGTGTCGAAACTTATTCGTTTTTCTAGAGCTTGTACTCGAGCTGAGAACTTTCATACTGGTAATCGTTGTATAACAAGCTACTCACTCAGAGCTGCCATTACCACTTACTTCGTAAAAGCTTTGCAAAATTGTATTATCGTAACCCTGATCTACTTTCCAAATATGAAAGCAATTTAAGAACTCTTTTGTAACAAGGACTGTCACAACCTGACTTCTATGGATGGTGATGTGATTTACAAACTTCGTAAGATCCTTCGTCATGATTGATCACTTTCATACATTACACTTTCATACAATCATTGTTAAACTTGTTAAAAGGTTTATCAAAAGAGGTTATGACCCTATCATTTTGAAATGCACTGCATTCTTGGTGGTGGGCCCATTTACAGTTCGCCACTATGCTTTCTTCTTTAATTGCGGGATGACCGGACAGGCTGTGGACACTATGATGACGTCTACATAAAGCCTAAAAGGACGGTGAAGTTTGATGTTTGTCTGCAATCTTGTCTTGTCGTGCCCTCAATGATTTATCCTCTTGTTGCTCTGGCTTCTGCCAAGTCATTGAGTGCATTCTTTGTGGCTTTCTATGCTATTGTGTTTTTGTGTTTATATATACTCAAGCATCTTTGTGTTTTACTTATATTGCATATTAATGCTGCCTTATTGGTTAGAGAACAGTTCATCGTTTTATCGGGATGACAGTAATGTAAGTGTAAGGTTTGTTGCACCCTAGAACCTGGTTTAAAACCCCCAGCGGCCCTTTTTGCCACTTTCCGTTCCAAGGCGGTAGCCCTATTGTCAACCGTTTTTGTGTTTGTTACGTCACATGCCTTTATTCTTTGTTAACATTCATGTTTGTCCTTTTGCGTGTTTTGAGTTACTGTGTTCTGTGAAAGCTGCATTTCTTGTTCGACTTTTATACTTATTTTTACATTCAAGTTGTTTGTCCATTTCTCAGACATCAGTATCTATAGAGCTTTCAAAAACTCGACACATTTACATCTGCATGACAGCAGTATGGGTCTTCTAAAACCAGGTCAACTACAATGTAGATACCTACTTTCCTGTTTTTGTTAATTTATATTATTGTTTAACATTCAACATGTTCAACCTTTCGGATGTCTATTTTTCAGACACCGGAAGCCATAGCATCACCTATACATACTTTTCGCAATTTGTTTATTAAATTTTACATTAAAAAATTAGATTAAGGTTTTTGTTAAGTCGATTACTCAGATACCAAATGAATAACGTTTCCATACTTCATATACACATCTACATGAATGCATTATGTCCTACGCAAAGGTAGGTCAATATGAAGCAGCTTCGCTTTCGCACTTCTGCAAAATTTATATTAAATTGTTACATTTAATGTTGTTTTCAATTAATTCAATTGCTCATATAGCCCTAAAGCTTCTGAACGTCTTACATACTTACATCTAGATGTTAGCAACACGTTCCTAACATCAGTAGGTCAATGTGAATGGCCCTGACCTTCTCAATCGATTAAACTCATGTTTCACACAATAAATGCCATACAGATTTCAATCTTAAAAACAAATCAAAACTATGTAAGTTTGAATGAACTTGATATATGTTTCGTATTTAGTTACATAGTTACATCAATAAGTTAGCAACACGTTCCTGACATAAATAGGTCAATATGAATCGTCCTGACCTACTTTCTCGATTTAGCTCATTGTTCACACAATAAATAGCATACAGCTTTCAAACTTTACATCATACACACTTACAATTAAATCATAACAGCAATATGTGCAAACTATACATACGACGAGTTGAATGATATATATTCGTATTTAGTTGATTTTGTTGATTGTGTGCAAAACAACTACCATACAGCTTTTAAAGTTCACACAATGTCATCAACACGATACATTATCAGGATTTAGATAATTTTTGCCGCTGTTTCACACATTGAAACTGGAAGAAGCGCATATTTTCTAGAAATAAAAATGGTGTTATTTCTTGCGTATTTAAATATATGATACTCGCGTGATAGCTCTTACGAGAAATGGCTATGTTTATGTTATTTATGTGGATAGTTGGTATAAAATAGTGTTTCCATGTGGATACACAGTCAATAAAATCCGTAAGTTTATCCATTTTCGTAAATCAGAAGAGACATATAAAACAGCTTTCCGATTTATTTATTGGGTTGTTATGGAAACAAGGTTTTATCACTGATATTTCGCAAATTGAGTCAAATATCATATCATGCATATGTTAGTTGTGAGTACAAATAGTAATGAAATGTATGATTTTACACAGAAATTGTAAGATTTTACACGGAGATTGTAAGATTGAAGATTTTACACAGAGATTGCATATTCCAAAACTAGGAGTAAAAGTCGAATATGAAATATAGCATTCCCAGAACACAGTCAAAAAGAATGTAGCATTTACAGAACACAGTCAAAAAGACTGTAGCATTTACAGAACACAGTCAAAAAGAATGTCGCATTTACAGAACACAGTCAAAAAGAATGTAGCATTTACAGAACACAGTCAAAAAGAATGTAGCATTTACAGAACACAGTCAAAAAAAAAAATACAAGAAGTGTTCAACTTATATGTGAACACTTTTATTGTGTAACTGAATCAACTATCTTGAAATTCTCGCCGAATATGTTGATTGTAATGTCAAGTCTAATGATTCCTTCGATATGAAACATTATGACATGCACTTGTATGTGCTTCCTAATGAACGCTGCATCCGCATTTTTGAAAATGGGTAGATAATGACATTTTGAAGCAAAAATCGTCAATTATAAAAATAACTGCAATATAAATTTTAACACAAATGCTTTTAAAATATCGTTAAAGGTTATAATAATCCGATATGTCCATGCCTGAACGTAGACAAGTGTAATATGCATATTTTTTTTTAATTTGTCGATTTTCAAGATTTTAGCGAAAATTAACATGAAATTCAAATATGAAAATGACTAAATTTACGAAAGCTTCTAGTTCAAAACAATAACTGCAGGCATTTTTGTGACTTCCTCCGCTATAAAAAAACAAGTTTCATAAGTTTCTCAAAAGAAAAGATAGAAAAAGATATAACTTAAAATTTAGGGGCAAAACACACACATTTGCAAATAATGATAAAAATAATATATTTTTACCAAAGATATCTTTATAAGGTATATGATATACATATATGATATACATCAACAATAACTGCTCATGTTTTTATATCACAAAATATGATTAAAATAGTTATTTTGGTTAATTTATAAAATTATCAGTAACATACGAGCAAATTTTCCTGATATATGTCAATGTTTTAATACTGCGATAAAAAGTCGAGCTTTTAATTCACCATCTGTATTTTTGTCTTAAAATAAAACATACGATCATATTTAAAATTATAAACACAGGTTTAAACAATTATGATATGCATTTAGTGCAATTATTTGGTTTAAGGTAAAACTCCACGGCAACAGCAACATATAGGTTTAAAATTAGAAAATGGTGTACACCTTATTCAAAATGTAATTTAAAAAGAACCGCGTGAAATTGGATATTATTTTTCAATGCATACGTTCTAAATGACAGTTTCCCATCATTAAATCACGTATTTTTTATGACAATCACTTCCGCTGAAAAAAAACATCTTTAACAAAAGTGTTCATTTATAAGTTTATAGTAGAAAATGATACACCACTAAGACAAACAGGTTGGCAAATAGGGATACCAGATTAGGTGCACCTAACCCCTATCTACCCTATTGTCATCCCAACAAAACGTGGTAAGGATAATAAAATCTAGGGAGCATTAAGAGGCAATATGAGTAAAAGTAAAAAAGTATGAAAGAAGATGATTATATATAAATGAATATTAACAAAAGCCTAGAAAGTCCCAAAGCAAGTACTCAGTTACTTGTCAGTAGCTAGAGCAACAAGAGAATACACCATGAAGGGCACAAACCCAGATTGAAAACAAACAACAAACAATTTTACGTCCTTTTAGGATTTAGGTAGACATCATCATAGGGTCCATCACCTGTTCGGCCATCGCACAACCAGAGAAGAAAGCATAACTGCAAATGGGTTAATCACTAACCATGTAGTGCGTTGCAAAGAGATAACGTCATTAACGTTGATAAACTTGTAAACAATTGTAATTAAGATTGTATGATAGTGATCATGACCATGGATCTAAAGAAGTGAGTAGATAACGTCACCATAGAAGTCAGGTTTTGATAGTGCTTGTCACAGAAGAAATTTAACTTTACTTTTAAATTTACTATTATATTTCAAAAGAACATTTTCATTGCGGAGATATAATTTTGAGAAAAATCTTGATAACGAAAATCCTGCTGACGAAATTCACTTATTGTAAATAGATTTTGATCAATGAACTGGGAGATATAAACCCCGTTTGATTAACGAAATCACAAATGTAATGTTCCGCGACATCGCCTCGTATGTTCCTCCGTTCAATGTCATGCCCCGCTACCCCCCACTCTCCCCACATTCAATCCCTATTTCTTTCCATATTGTTTTACTCCGTTATAACGTGTTAGGGTTTATCTTAAAGTCAATGACACACTTTTGCGGTTGTTGACCTATTTACTGACGTAATCTAAAAATTGGCACGCATATCTTGAAATTGTTATTTTGTGTGGTTATTCAAACTTATAACTTTTTACATATACTCGTTTGACCTTAACCTTGAAATCTATGATGAATGTCATCAAACATTCCATATTTGAATTGTATAAATAGGTCAAAATGTTGATAATCTACTTTTTTTTAGGTCATTTAACTACATTTGCGGTTACTGAACTGTTTCAAAAATATAATTCAATAATCGACCACTCACTGTATGATTGGATGTTTCCTGGATATTGAGTGTTCAGGGTAGGACAATATATAATGCCCAACTTTAAGATCAACGACCAAAGTATAAAACGGTTCATCTTGATATCTCTAATACTTTTTGCACAATCTATGCGATAAATATAGTAGGTAAAAAGAAACCCTACGAAAATATGGAATGAATAAAATAATGAATTAATCAATCACTCAATGGACGGAGGGACGGACGGGCGGACGGGCTGGCTGGCGGCGGCCGGTCCATCCAGGCGGGCGTGAGGGTGGACGGTCGGGCGGACGAACGAAAGAACGAATTAATTAATTAGTTAATCATGTTTTACGGCAGTCGACAGATATGTAGGTTATATACTGAATGAAAAATGATGAAAATGAACTGCGTAATTTGATTTTTATAAGAAAATGTTCATTGTTTATATGTGTTTACTTTTTGGGGATATCACCTAAATATATATATTCACACACTTTCAGTTGTCGTCTCTCTTTTTTATTTTAAATCATATAAAATGCTTAAAGACAACATACAGTAAAACTGTATCTACTCACCGGCAAGAGGCTGACACGAGTGTGTCACGTGCGTGTCTGTCATTTATCCGGTAATTAACGTTGATGTATTAGAACAAACTGAACAAGGAATTGCAATAGTTTATGTTGGCGTACTCGTTTAGTCCATTATTAGTTTACAACTGAACATAAATATGTCGGCATGTTAATACTTTGGATTACTCATGCGGATTACTATTTCAGTCATCATTTACTTATTAGAATCTGTGCAAATTATTTTGAGTGTACGGTTTCCATGTACTTGAAACTAAGATGCAGTGTAATCTTGTATAGTAGTTTGTTCTTGTAGCCTGTGTGCAGTCGTTTACGTTTTATTTTATGTCCAAATTGTGTGTTTATACATAATTGTGTTTTATGTGTTATACAGTTTTACGAGTAACATGTTCTGATTTGTTAAGCTACAGACTTGAACCCATGATAGTTTCCTTGCAAATAATTCCAATGGCCCCGGCTACAAACAATGTAATGATAAAGCGCCAACAAGACTAATTACGCGCATCTGAATGCATTTTTTTTATTAAACTTAGTTTTCATCATTGACGGGTATATTTAACAAAATATTGTAAAATAACCGTGATATTTAAAACAAATCTCAATTTCATATACATACATTTTCTGTGGAAACGTTTCAAAAAGTCGTATTGGGAACTTATATAAATTCTGTTATCGTTTGTCGGAATAGTAAAGACGCTGCGTCTAAAACGTTCTCGCCTCTCACCGCTGAGGTTCGTATCCTACTGGGAGCTCGACTTGTCAGGTGAGAACGTGTCGATTTTTACAGATGGCTGGGGTATACAGTAATGGTTTTACCCAGGAAAAGATGGGTTGATCTGCCTCTATCCCACACTCGAACGTCATATATGGCCTAACATGTGCTAAAAATGACATAACACCATTCAAACAAATATGTTATCATTGAAGAATCCTTGGTGTAATTGTAGAATTGAATAAAACTGAATAGATTTACGGAACCGCAGCAAAAAATAAGCTATGGCGCCAATATGAACATGCATTTCTGGGCCCTAGTCTCATTTACATCGAAATACAAATGTGAGGCATATACACTACACAACTTTTATAATCGGTCACTTTTTAAAGAATTATATATTTTTTATTATTATATACCTGTCAGTGATTTATAAGGATTTCTCAGTGGCATATTTTTAGTATCAAACAAAAGTGATATCGTCACATCGTCACTGGTGTGACAATATCACTATGCCGGAACTACTATTTTACCGTGTTTGTATTTAATGGTACTGTAGACTGCTATTGCTTTCAACCATCAAATTTTAACGGCTCATTTCAAAATTTGCCAAATGTATTCATATGCGAGGGCACCTTGCGTGGGGGCACGAGGTGGGGGATGTATTTTTAATTAAATATCCTTAAAAATTCACTGATAGGTATATAATAAACAGAATAATCTACAGACTCGGTGTGATACAAAAAAATATGTCACTCGAACACGTACCGTTCGAAGTGTTCTCGTAACATATATTTCGTATCACACTGAGATTATTCTCTATATAATTCATATTTTCATTTGAAATTTTAACTGGCGTCGTTTAACAAATATCGCTATAATGGTGTTCTTGGCTGGAACATTAAAATTGTTCTCACTTTTTACAGATACGCACGTACTGATTATGACCATTTAAGTTATGGAATAATTTAAAAGATATAAGTGTTTTACATATGTTATAAAAGGAGTTCATATGCATTTTATTTTCATTAACATGAACTTGCCAAATCTGAGATTTCCAAAAAACACACTAGTATGTCATTAATTACTTAAGTTTTAATTTGAATTAATTTATTAAGCATTGTTGGCAAGTAACTATTCACCATATGTTTTGAGTTCAGGAATGGCAGGAACCTGGCGATAGCACGAACATTTAAATATGCAGATGTAATTGAAGCTTTAGATGAACCCACTTGATATCGGTATGACATACTGAACATTGACAATCCTTGATATCGGTATGACATACTGAACATTGACGATGACATACTGAACATTGACGTTCCTTGATGGTATAACATGCTGAACATTGACAATCCTTAAAATCGGTATGACGTACTGAACATTGACGTTCCTTGATATCGGTATAACATACTGAACATTGACGTTCCTTGATATCGGTATGACATACAAAACATTGACGACCCTTGATATCGGTATGACATACTGAACATTGACAATCCTTGATATCGGTATGACATACTGAACATTGACGATGACATACTGAACATTGACGTTCCTTGATGGTATAACATGCTGAACATTGACAATCGTTAATATCGGTATGACGTACTGGACATTGACGTTCCTTGATATCGGTATAACATACTGAACATTGACGTTCCTTGATATCGGTATGACATACAAAACATTGACGACCCTTGATATCGGTATGACATACTGAACATTGACAATCCTTGATATCGGTATGACATACTGATCATTGACGATCCTTGATATCGGTATAACATACTGAACATTGACGTTCCTTGATATCGGTATGACATACTGAACATTGACAATCCTTAATATCGGTATGACGTACTGAACATTGACGTTCCTTGATATCGGTATAACATACTGAACATTGACGTTCCTTGATATCGGTATGACATACAAAACATTGATGACCCTTGATATCGGTATGACATACTGAACATTGACAATCCTTGATATCGGTATGACATACTGATCATTGACGATCCTTGATATCGGTATAACATACTGAACATTGACGTTCCTTGATATCGGTATGACATACTGAACATTGAAAATCCTTAATATCGGTATGACATACTGAACATTGACGATCCATGGTATCGGTATGACATACTGAACATTGACGTTCCTTGATATCGGTATGACATACTGAACAATGATAATCCTTGATATCGGTATGACATACTGAACATTGACGTTCCTTGATATTGGTATGACATTCTGAACATTGACAATCCTTGATATCGGTATGACATACTGAACATTGACGTTCCTTGATATCGGTATGACATACTGAACATTGACGTTCCTTGATATCGTTATGACATACTGAACATTGACGATGATCCTTGATATTGGTATGACATACTGAGCATTGACGTTCCTTGATATCGGTATGGAATACTGAACATTGACGATCATTGATATCGGTATGACATACTGAACATTGACAATCCTTAATATCGGTATGACGTACTGAACATTGACGTTCCTTGATATCGGTATAACATACTGAACATTGACGTTCCTTGATATCGGTATGACATACTGAACATTGACGACCCTTCATATCGGTATGACATACTGAACATTGACGATCCTTGATATCGGTTTGACATACTGAACATTGACAATCCTTAATATCGGTATGACGTACTGAACATTGACGTTCCTTGATATCGGTATAACATACTGAACATTGACGTTCCTTGATATCGGTATGACATACTGAACATTGACGACCCTTCATATCGGTATGACATACTGAACATTGGCAATCCTTGATATCGGTATGACATACTAAACATTGACGATCCTTGATATCGGAATAACATACTGAACATTGACGTTACTTGTTGTTGAAAATTGACGATCCTTGATATCGGTATGACATACTGAACATTGACAACCCTTGATATCGGTATGACATACAGAGCATTGACAACCCTTGATATCGGTATGACATACTGAACATTGACAACCCTTGATATCGGTTTGACATACAGAGCATTGACAACCCTTGATATCGGTATGACATACTGAACATTGACGATCCTTGAAGTTGAACATTGACGATCCTTGATATCGGTTTGACATACTGAACATTGACAATCCTTGATATCGGTTTAACATACTGAACATTGACGATCCTTGATATCGGTATGACGTACTGAACATTGACAACCCTTGATATCGGTATGACATACAGAGCATTGACAACCCTTGATATCGGTATGACATACTGAACATTGACAACCCTTGATATCGGTTTGACATACAGAGCATTGACAACCCTTGATATCGGTATGACATACTGAACATTGACGATCCTTGAAGTTGAACATTGACGATCCTTGATATCGGTTTGACATACTGAACATTGACAATCCTTGATATCGGTTTAACATACTGAACATTGACGATCCTTGATATCGGTATGACGTACTGAACATTGACGATCCTTGATATCGGTATGACGTACTGAACATTGACGTTCCTTGATATCGGTATGACATACTGAACATTGACGTTCCTTGATATCGGTATGACATACTGAACATTGACAATCCTTGATATCGGTATGACATACTGAACATTGACGATCCTTGATATCGGTATGACATACTGAACATTGACAATCCTTGATATCGGTATAACATACTGAAAATTGACGTTCCTTGATATCGGTATGACATACTGAACATTGACGACCCTTGATATCGGTATGACATACTGAATATTGACAACCCTTGATATCGGTAGGACATACTGAACATTGACGATCCTTGATATCGGTATGACGTACTGAACATTGACGTTCCTTGATATCGGTATGATATACTGAACATTGACTTTCCTTGATATCGGTATGACGTACTGAACATTAACGATACTTGATATCGGTATAACATTCTGAACATTGACGATCCCTGATATCGGTATGACATACTGAACATTGACGATACTTGATATCGGTATAACATTCTGAACATTGACGTTCCTTGATATCGGTATGACATAATGAACATTGACGACCCTTGATATCGGTATGACATACTGAATATTGACAATCCTTGATATCGGTATGACATACTGAACATTGACGATCCTTGATATCGGTATGACGTACTGAACATTGACGATCCTTGATGTTGAACATTGACGATCCTTGATATCGGTATGACATACTGAAAATTGACGATCCTTGATATCGGTATGACGTACTGAACATTGACAATCATTGATATCGGTATGACATAATGAACATTGACGATCCTTTATGCTGAACATTGACTATCCTTGATATCGGTATGACGTAGTGAACATTAACGATCCTTGATATCGGTACGACATACTGAACATTGACGATCCTTGATATCGGTATGACGTACTGAACATTGACGATCCTTGTAGTTGAACATTGACGATCCTTGATATCGGTATGACGTACTGAACATTGACAATCCTTGATATCGATATGACATACTGAACATTGACAATCCTTGATATCGGTATGACATACTGAACATTGACGATCCTTGTTGTTGAACATTGACGATCCTTGATATCGGTACGACATACTGAACATTGACGATCCTTGATATCGGTATGACGTACTGAACATTGACGATCCTTGACTTCGGTACGACATACTGAACATTGACGATCCTTGTAGTTGAACATTGACGATCCTTGATATCGGTATGACGTACTGAACATTGACAATCCTTGATATCGGTATGACATACTGAACATTGACAATCCTTGATATCGGTATGACATACTGAACATTGACGATCCTTGTTGTTGAACATTGACGATCCTTGATATCGGTATGACATACTGAACATTGACGATCCTTTATGCTGAACATTGACTATCCTTGATATCGGTATGACGTAGTGAACATTGACGATCCTTGATTTCGGTACGATATACTGAACATTGACGATCCTTGATATCGGTATGACGTACTGAACATTGACGATCCTTGATTTCGGTACGACATACTGAACATTGACGATCCTTGTAGTTGAACATTGACGATCCTTGATATCGGTATGACGTACTAAACATTGACAATCCTTGATATCGGTATGACATACTGAACATTGACAATCCTTGATATCGGTATGACATACTGAACATTGACGATCCTTGATATCGGTATGACGTACTGAACATTGACAATCATTGATATCGGTATGACATAATGAACATTGACGATCCTTTATGCTGAACATTGACGATCCTTGATATCGGTATGACGTACTGAACATTGACAATCCTTGATATCGGTATGACATACTGAACATTGACAATCCTTGATATCGGTATGACATACTGAACATTGACGATCCTTGTTGTTGAACATTGACAATCCTTGATATCGGTATGACATACTGAACATTGACGATCCTTTATGCTGAACATTGACTATCCTTGATATCGGTATGACGTAGTGAACATTGACGATCCTTGATTTCGGTACGACATACTGAACATTGACGATCCTTGATATCGGTATGACGTACTGAACATTGACGATCCTTGATTTCGGTACGACATACTGAACATTGACGATCCTTGTAGTTGAACATTGACGATCCTTGATATCGGTATGACGTACTAAACATTGACAATCCTTGATATCGGTATGACATACTGAACATTGACAATCCTTGATATCGGTATGACATACTGAACATTGACGATCCTTGATATCGGTATGACGTACTGAACATTGACAATCATTGATATCGGTATGACATAATGAACATTGACGATCCTTTATGCTGAACATTGACTATCCTTGATATCGGTATGACGTAGTGAACATTGACGATCCTTGATTTCGGTACGACATACTGAACATTGACGATCGTTGATATCGGTATGACGTACTGAACATTGACGATCCTTGATTTCGGTACGACATACTGAATATTGACGATCCTTGTAGTTGAACATTGACGATCCTTGATATCGGTATGACGTACTGAACATTGACAATCCTTGATATCGGTATGCCATACTGAACATTGACAATCTTTGATATCGGTATGACATACTGAACATTGAAGATCCTTGTTGTTGAACATTGACGATCCTTGATATCGGTACGACATACTGAACATTGACGATCCTTGATATCGGTTTGACATACTGAACATTGACAATCCTTAATATCGGTATGACGTACTGAACATTGACGTTCCTTGATATCGGTATAACATACTGAACATTGACGTTCCTTGATATCGGTATGACATACTGAACATTGACGACCCTTCATATCGGTATGACATACTGAACATTGGCAATCCTTGATATCGGTATGACATACTAAACATTGACGATCCTTGATATCGGAATAACATACTGAACATTGACGTTACTTGATATCGGTAGGACATACTGAACATTGACAATCCTTAATATCGGTATGACGTACTGAACATTGACGTTCCTTGATATCGGTATAACATACTGAACATTGACGTTCCTTGATATCGGTATGACATACAGAACATTGACGACCCTTGATATCGGTATGACATACTGAACATTGACAATCCTTGATATCGGTATGACATACTGAACATTGACGATCCTTGATATCGGTATGACATACTGAACATTGGCGATCCTTGATATCGGTATGACGTACAGAACATTGACAATCCTTGTTGTTGAACATTGACGATCCTTGATATCGGTATGACGTACTGAACATTGACGATCCTTGTTGTTGAACATTGACGATCCTTGATATCGGTATGACATACTGAACATTGACAACCCTTGATATCGGTATGACATACAGAGCATTGACAACCCTTGATATCGGTATGACGTACTGAACATTGACGATCCTTGATTTCGGTACGACATACTGAACATTGACGATCCTTAAAGTTGAACATTGACGATCCTTGATATCGGTATGACGTACTGAACATTGACAATACTTGATATCGGTATGACATACTGAACATTGACTGATCCTTGATATCGGTATAAGATATACTGAACATTGACAACCCTTGATATCGGTATGACATACAGAGCATTGACAACCCTTGATATCGGTATGACATACTGAACATTGACAACCCTTGATATCTGTATGACATACAGAGCATTGACAACCCTTGATATCGGTATGACATACTGAACATTGAAAGATCCTTGAAGTTGAACATTGACGATCCTTGATATCGGTTTGACATACTGAACTTGACAATCCTTAATATCGGTATGACATATTGAACATTGACAATCCTTGATATCGGTATGACATACTGAACATTGACGATCCTTGATATCGGTATGACGTACTGAACATTGACGATCCTTGATATCGGTATGACGTACTGAACATTGACGTTTCTTGATATCGGTATGACATACTGAACATTGACGTTCATTGATATCGGTATGACATACTAAACATTGACAATCCTTGATATCGGTATGACATACTGAACATTGACGATCCTTGATATCGGTATAACATACTGAACATTGACGTTCCTTGATATCGGTATGACATACTGAACATTGACGACTTTGATATCGGTATGACATACTGAACATTGACGATCCTTGATATCGGTTTGACATACTGAACCTTGACAATGCTTAATATCGGTATGACGTACTGAACATTGACGTTCCTTGATATCGGTATAACATACTGAACATTGACGTTCCTTGATATCGGTATGACATACAGAACATTGACGACCCTTGATATCGGTATGACTTACTGAACATTGACAATCCTTGATATCGGTATGACATACTGAACATTGACGATCCTTGATATCGGTATGACATACTGAACATTGACGTTCCTTGATATCGGTATGACATACTGAACATTGAAAATCCTTAATATCGGTATGACATACTGAACATTGACAATCCTTGATATCGGTATAACATACTGAACATTGACGATCCTTGATATCGGTATGACATACAGAACATTGACGACCCTTGATATCGGTATGACTTACTGAACATTGACAATCCTTGATATCGGTATGACATACTGAACATTGACGATCCTTGATATCGGTATAACATACTGAACATTGACGTTCCTTGATATCGGTATGACATACTGAACATTGAAAATCCTTAATATCGGTATGACATACTGAACATTGACAATCCTTGATATCGGTATAACATACTGAACATTGACGTTCTTGATATCGGTATGACGTACTGAACATTGACGATCCTTGATATCGGTATAACATACTGAACATTGACGTTCCTTGATATTGGTATGACATACTGAACATTGACAATCCTTGATATCGGTATGACATACTGAACATTGACGTTCCTTGATATCGTTATGACATACTGAACATTGACGATGATCCTTGATATTGGTATGACATACTGAGCATTGACGTTCCTTGATATCGGTATGACATACTGAACATTGACGATCCTTGATATCGGTATGGCATACTGAATATTGACGATCATTGATATCGGTATGACATACTGAACATTGACAATCCTTAATATCGGTATGACGTACTGAACATTGACGTTCCTTGATATCGGTATAACATACTGAACATTGACGTTCCTTGATATCGGTATGACATACTGAACATTGACGACCCTTGATATCGGTATGAAATACTGAACATTGACGATCCTTGATATCGGTTTGACATTTTGAACATTGACAATCCTTAATATCGGTATGACGTACTGAACATTGACGTTCCTTGATATCGGTATAACATACTGAACATTGGCGTTCCTTGATATCGGTATGACATACTGAACATTGACGACCCTTGATATCGGTATGACATACTGAACATTGACAATCCTTGATATCGGTATGACATACTGAACATTGACGATCCTTGATATCGGTATAACATACTGAACATTGACGTTCCTTGATATCGGTATGACATACTGAACATTGACGTTCCTTGATATCGTTATGACATACTGAACATTGACGATGATCCTTGATATTGGTATGACATACTGAGCATTGACGTTCCTTGATATCGGTATGACATACTGAACATTGACGATCCTTGATATCGGTATAACATACTGAACATTGACGTTCCTTGATATCGGTAGGACATACTGAACATTGACAATCCTTAATATCGGTATGACGTACTGAACATTGACGTTCCTTGATATCGGTATAACATACTGAACATTGGCGTTCCTTGATATCGGTATGACATACTGAACATTGACGATCCTTGATATCGGTATGACATACTGAACATTGACAATCCTTGATATCGGTATGACATACTGAACATTGACGATCCTTGATATCGGTATAACATACTGAACATTGACGTTCCTTGATATCGGTAGGACATACTGAACATTGACAATCCTTAATATCGGTATGACGTACTGAACATTGACGTTCCTTGATATCGGTATAACATACTGAACATTGACGTTGTTTGATATCGGTATGACATACAGAACATTGACGACCCTTGATATCGGTATGACATACTGAACATTGACAATCCTTGTTGTTGAACATTGACGATCCTTGATATCGGTATGACGTACTGAACATTGACGATCCTTGTTGTTGAACATTGACGATCCTTGATATCGGTATGACATACTGAACATTGACAACCCTTGATATCGGTATGACATACAGAGCATTGACAACCCTTTGATATCGGTATGACGTACTGAACATTGACGATCCTTGATTTTGGTACGACATACTGAACATTGACGATCCTTGAAGTTGAACATTGACGATCCTTGATATCGGTATGACGTACTGAACATTGACAATACTTGATATAGGTATGACATACTGAACATTGACAATCCTTAATATCGGTATGGCATACTGAACATTGACAATCCTTAATATCGGTATGACATACTGAACATTGACGATCCTTGATATCGGTTTGACATACTGAACATTGACAATCCTTAATATCGGTATGACGTACTGAACATTGATGTTCCTTGATATCGGTATAACATACTGAACACTGACGTTCCTTGATATCGGTATGACATACTGAACAATGACGATCCTTGATATCGGTATGACATACTGAACATTGGCGATCCTTGATATCGGTATGACATACTGAACATTAACTATCCTTGATATCGGTATGACGTACTGAACATTGACAATCCTTGATATCGGTATGGCATACTGAACATTGACGACCATTGATATTGGTATGACGTACTGTACATTGACGATCCTTGATATCGGTATGACATACTGAACATTGTCAACCCTTGATATCGGTATGACATACTGAACATTGACAACCCATGATATCGGTATGACGTACTGAACATTGACAATCCTTGTTGTTGAACATTGACGATCCTTGATATCGGTATGACGTACTGAACATTGACGATCCTTGTTGTTGAACATTGACGATCCTTGATATCGGTATGACATACTGAACATTGACAACCCTTGATATCGGTATGACATACAGAGCATTGACAACCCTTGATATCGGTATGTCGTACTGAACATTGACGATCCTTGTTGTTGAAAATTGACGATCCTTGATATCGGTATGACATACTGAACATTGACAACCCTTGATATCGGTATGACATACAGAGCATTGACAACCCTTGAAATCGGTATGACATACTGAACATTGACAACCCTTGATATCGTTATGACATACAGAGCATTGACAACCCTTGATATCGGTATGACATACTGAACATTGAAAGATCCTTGAAGTTGAACATTGACGATCCTTGATATCGGTTTGACATACTGAACATTAACAATCCTTAATATCGGTATGACATACTGAACATTGACAATCCTTGATATCGGTATGACATACTGAACATTGACGATCCTTGATATCGGTATGACGTACTGAACATTGACGATCCTTGATATCGGTATGACGTACTGAACATTGACGTTCCTTGATATCGGTATGACATACTGAACATTGACGTTCCTTGATATCGGTATGACATACTGAACATTGACAATCCTTGATATCGGTATGACATACTGAACATTGACGATCCTTGATATCGGTATAACATACTGAACATTGACGTTCCTTGATATCGGTATGACATACTGAACATTGACGTTGTTTGATATCGGTATGACATACAGAACATTGACGACCCTTGATATCGGTATGACATACTGAACATTGACAATCCTTGTTGTTGAACATTGACGATCCTTGATATCGGTATGACGAACTGAACATTGACGATCCTTGTTGTTGAACATTGACGATCCTTGATATCGGTATGACATACTGAACATTGACAACCCTTGATATCGGTATGACATACAGAGCATTGACAACCCTTTGATATCGGTATGACGTACTGAACATTGACGATCCTTGATTTTGGTACGACATACTGAACATTGACGATCCTTGAAGTTGAACATTGACGATCCTTGATATCGGTATGACGTACTGAACATTGACAATACTTGATATAGGTATGACATACTGAACATTGACAATCCTTAATATCGGTATGGCATACTGAACATTGACAATCCTTAATATCGGTATGACATACTGAACATTGACGATCCTTGATATCGGTTTGACATACTGAACATTGACAATCCTTAATATCGGTATGACGTACTGAACATTGATGTTCCTTGATATCGGTATAACATACTGAACACTGACGTTCCTTGATATCGGTATGACATACTGAACATTGACGATCCTTGATATCGGTATGACATACTGAACATTGGCGATCCTTGATATCGGTATGACATACTGAACATTGACTATCCTTGATATCGGTATGACGTACTGAACATTGACAATCCTTGATATCGGTATGGCATACTGAACATTGACGACCATTGATATCGGTATGACGTACTGTACATTGACGATCCTTGATATCGGTATGACATACTGAACATTGTCAACCCTTGATATCGGTATGACATACTGAACATTGACAACCCATGATATCGGTATGACGTACTGAATATTGACAATCCTTGTTGTTGAACATTGACGATCCTTGATATCGGTATGACGTACTGAACATTGACGATCCTTGTTGTTGAACATTGACGATCCTTGATATCGGTATGACATACTGAACATTGACAACCCTTGATATCGGTATGACATACAGAGCATTGACAACCCTTGATATCGGTATGTCGTACTGAACATTGACGATCCTTGTTGTTGAAAATTGACGATCCTTGATATCGGTATGACATACTGAACATTGACAACCCTTGATATCGGTATGACATACAGAGCATTGACAACCCTTGAAATCGGTATGACATACTGAACATTGACAACCCTTGATATCGTTATGACATACAGAGCATTGACAACCCTTGATATCGGTACGACATACTGAACATTGAAAGATCCTTGAAGTTGAACATTGACGATCCTTGATATCGGTTTGACATACTGAACATTGACAATCCTTAATATCGGTATGACATACTGAACATTGACAATCCTTGATATCGGTATGACATACTGAACATTGACGATCCTTGATATCGGTATGACGTACTGAACATTGACGATCCTTGATATCGGTATGACGTACTGAACATTGACGTTCCTTGATATCGGTATGACATACTGAACATTGACGTTCCTTGATATCGGTATGACATACTGAACATTGACAATCCTTGATATCGGTATGACATACTGAACATTGACGATCCTTGATATCGGTATAACATACTGAACATTGACGTTCCTTGATATCGGTATGACATACTGAACATTGACGACCCTTGATATCGATATGACATACTGAACATTGACGATCCTTGATATCGGTTTGACATACTGAACCTTGACATTCCTTAATATCGGTATAACATACTGAACATTGACGTTCCTTGATATCGGTATGACATACTGAACATTGACGATCCTTGATTTTGGTACGACATACTGAACATTGACGATCCTTGAAGTTGAACATTGACGATCCTTGATATCGGTATGACGTACTGAACATTGACAATACTTGATATAGGTATGACATACTGAACATTGCCAATCCTTAATATCGGTTTGGCATACTGAACATTGACAATCCTTAATATCGGTATGACATACTGAACATTGACGATCCTTGATATCGGTTTGACATACTGAACATTGACAATCCTTAATATCGGTATGACGTACTGAACATTGATGTTCCTTGATATCGGTATAACATACTGAACATTGACGTTCCTTGATATCGGTATGACATACTGAACATTGACGATCCTTAATATCGGTATGACGTACTGAACATTGACGTTCCTTGATATCGGTATAACATACTGAAAATTGACGTTCCTTGATATCGGTGTGACATACTGAACATTGACGATCCTTGATATCGGTATGACATACTGAACATTGGCGATCCTTGATATCGGTATGACATACTGAACATTGGCGATCCTTGATATCGGTATGACGTACTGAACATTGACGATCCTTGATATCGGTATGACATACTGAACATTGGCGATCCTTGATATCGGTATGACATACTGAACATTGACTATCCTTGATATCGGTATGACGTACTGAACATTGACAATCCTTGATATCGGTATGGCATACTGAACATTGACGACCATTGATATCGGTATGACGTACTGTACATTGGCGATCCTTGATATCGGTATGACATACTGAACATTGACTATCCTTGATATCGGTATGACGTACTGAACATTGACAATCCTTGATATCGGTATGGCATACTGAACATTGACGACCATTGATATCGGTATGACGTACTGTACATTGACGATCCTTGATATTGGTATGACATACTGAACATTGACAACCCTTGATATCGGTATGACATACTGAACATTGACAACCCATGATATCGGTATGACGTACTGAACATTGACAATCCTTGTTGTTGAACATTCACGATCCTTGATATCGGTATGACGTACTGAACATTGACGATCCTTGTTGTTGAACATTGACGATCCTTGATATCGGTATGACATACTGAACATTGACAACCCTTGATATCGGTATGACATACAGAGCATTGACAACCCTTGATATCGGTATGACGTACTGAACATTGACGATCCTTGTTGTTGAAAATTGACGATCCTAGATATCGGTATGACATACTGA
Source organism: Cyrtodaria siliqua (assembly GCA_037043455.1). NCBI lineage: Eukaryota > Metazoa > Mollusca > Bivalvia > Adapedonta > Hiatellidae > Cyrtodaria > Cyrtodaria siliqua. The sequence goes on along the minus strand of JAWPHD010009025.1, from coordinate 78,532 downwards.
ACATTGACAACCCTTGATATCGGTATGACATACAGAGCATTGACAACCCTTGAAATCGGTATGACATACTGAACATTGACAACCCTTGATATCGTTATGACATACAGAGCATTGACAACCCTTGATATCGGTATGACATACTGAACATTGAAAGATCCTTGAAGTTGAACATTGACGATCCTTGATATCGGTTTGATATACTGAACATTGACAATCCTTAATATCGGTATGACATACTGAACATTGACAATCCTTGATATCGGTATGACATACTGAACATTGACGATCCTTGATATCGGTTTGACATACTGAACATTGACGATCCTTGATATCGGTATGACGTACTGAACATTGACGTTCCTTGATATCTGTATGACATACTGAACATTGACGTTCCTTGATATCGGTATGACATACTGAACATTGACAATCCTTGATATCGGTATGACATACTGAACATTGACGATCCTTGATATCGGTATAACATACTGAACATTGACGTTCCTTGATATCGGTATGACATACTGAACATTGACGACCCTTGATATCGGTATGACATACTGAACATTGACGATCCTTGATATCAGTTTGACATACTGAACCTTGACATTCCTTAATATCGGTATAACATACTGAACATTGACGTTCCTTGATATCGGTATGACATACTGAACATTGACGTTCCTTGATATCGGTATAACATACTGAACTTTGACGACCCTTGATATCGATATGACATACTGAACATTGACAATCCTTGATATCGGTATGACATACTGAACATTGACGATCCTTGATATCGGTATAACATACTGAACATTGACGTTTCTTGATATCGGTATGACATACTGAACATTGAAAATCCTTAATATAGGTATGACATACTGAACATTGACGATCCATGGTATCGGTATGACATACTGAACATTGACAATCCTTGATATCGGTATGACATACTGAACATTGACGTTCCTTGATATCGGTATGACATACTGAACATTGACGACCCTTGATATCGGTATGACATACTGAACATTGACGATCCTTGATATCGGTTTGACATACTGAACATTGACAATCCTTAATATCGGTATAACATACTGAACATTGACGTTCCTTGATATCGGTATGACATACTGAACATTGACGTTCCTTGATATCGGTATAACATACTGAACATTGACGACCCTTGATATCGGTATGACATACTGAACATTGACAATCCTTGATATCGGTATGACATACTGAGCATTGACGTTCCTTGATATCGGTATGACATACTGAACATTGACGATCCTTGATATCGGTATGGCATACTGAACATTGACGATCCTTGATATCGGTATGACATACTGAACATTGGCGATCCTTGATATCGGTATGACATACTGAACATTGACGATCCTTGATATCGGTATGACGTACTGAACATTGACAATCCTTGATATCGGTATGGCATACTGAACATTGACGACCATTGATATCGGTATGACGTACTGTACATTGACGATCCTTGATATCGGTATGACATACTGAACATTGACAACCCTTGATATCGGTATGACATACTGAACATTGACAACCCTTGATATCGGTATGACGTACTGAACATTGACAATCCTTGTTGTTGAACATTGACGATCCTTGATATCGGTATGACGTACTGAACATTGACGATCCTTGTTGTTAAACATTGACGATCCTTGATATCGGTATGACATACTGAACATTGACAACCCTTGATATCGGTATGACATACAGAGCATTGACAACCCTTGATATCGGTATGACGTACTGAACATTGACGATCCTTGATTTCGGTATGACGTACTGAACATTGACGATCCTTGTTGTTGAAAATTGACGATCCTTGATATCGGTATGACATACTGAACATTGACAACCCTTGATATCGGTATGACATACAGAGCATTGACAACCCTTGATATCGGTATGACATACTGAACATTGACAACCCTTGATATCGGTTTGACATACAGAGCATTGACAACCCTTGATATCGGTATGACATACTGAACATTGACGATCCTTGAAGTTGAACATTGACGATCCTTGATATCGGTTTGACATACTGAACATTGACAATCCTTGATATCGGTTTAACATACTGAACATTGACGATCCTTGATATCGGTATGACGTACTGAACATTGACGATCCTTGATATCGGTATGACGTACTGAACATTGACGTTCCTTGATATCGGTATGACATACTGAACATTGACGTTCCTTGATATCGGTATGACATACTGAACATTGACAATCCTTGATATCGGTATGACATACTGAACATTGACGATCCTTGATATCGGTATGACATACTGAACATTGACAATCCTTGATATCGGTATAACATACTGAAAATTGACGTTCCTTGATATCGGTATGACATACTGAACATTGACGACCCTTGATATCGGTATGACATACTGAATATTGACAACCCTTGATATCGGTAGGACATACTGAACATTGACGATCCTTGATATCGGTATGACGTACTGAACATTGACGTTCCTTGATATCGGTATGAAATACTGAACATTGACTTTCCTTGATATCGGTATGACGTTCTGAACATTGACGATACTTGATATCGGTATAACATTCTGAACATTGACGATCCCTGATATCGGTATGACATACTGAACATTGACGATACTTGATATCGGTATAACATTCTGAACATTGACGTTCCTTGATATCGGTATGACATAATGAACATTGACGACCCTTGATATCGGTATGACATACTGAATATTGACAATCCTTGATATCGGTATGACATACTGAACATTGACGATCCTTGATATCGGTATGACGTACTGAACATTGACGATCCTTGATGTTGAACATTGACGATCCTTGATATCGGTATGACATACTGAAAATTGACGATCCTTGATATCGGTATGACGTACTGAACATTGACAATCATTGATATCGGTATGACATAATGAACATTGACGATCCTTTATGCTGAACATTGACTATCCTTGATATCGGTATGACGTAGTGAACATTAACGATCCTTGATATCGGTACGACATACTGAACATTGACGATCCTTGATATCGGTATGACGTACTGAACATTGACGATCCTTGTAGTTGAACATTGACGATCCTTGATATCGGTATGACGTACTGAACATTGACAATCCTTGATATCGGTATGACATACTGAACATTGACAATCCTTGATATCGGTATGACATACTGAACATTGACGATCCTTGTTGTTGAACATTGACGATCCTTGATATCGGTACGACATACTGAACATTGACGATCCTTGATATCGGTATGACGTACTGAACATTGACGATCCTTGACTTCGGTACGACATACTGAACATTGACGATCCTTGTAGTTGAACATTGACGATCCTTGATATCGGTATGACGTACTTAACATTGACAATCCTTGATATCGGTATGACATACTGAACATTGACAATCCTTGATATCGGTATGACATACTGAACATTGACGATCCTTGATATCGGTATGACGTACTGAACATTGACAATCATTGATATCGGTATGACATAATGAACATTGACGATCCTTTATGCTGAACATTGACGATCCTTGATATCGGTATGACGTACTGAACATTGACAATCCTTGATATCGGTATGACATACTGAACATTGACAATCCTTGATATCGGTATGACATACTGAACATTGACGATCCTTGTTGTTGAACATTGACAATCCTTGATATCGGTATGACATACTGAACATTGACGATCCTTTATGCTGAACATTGACTATCCTTGATATCGGTATGACGTAGTGAACATTGACGATCCTTGATATCGGTACGACATACTGAACATTGACGATCCTTGATATCGGTATGACGTACTGAACATTGACGATCCTTGATTTCGGTACGACATACTGAACATTGACGATCCTTGTAGTTGAACATTGACGATCCTTGATATCGGTATGACGTACTAAACATTGACAATCCTTGATATCGGTATGACATACTGAACATTGACAATCCTTGATATCGGTATGACATACTGAACATTGACGATCCTTGATATCGGTATGACGTACTGAACATTGACAATCATTGATATCGGTATGACATAATGAACATTGACGATCCTTTATGCTGAACATTGACTATCCTTGATATCGGTATGACGTAGTGAACATTGACGATCCTTGATTTCGGTACGACATACTGAACATTGACGATCGTTGATATCGGTATGACGTACTGAACATTGACGATCCTTGATTTCGGTACGACATACTGAATATTGACGATCCTTGTAGTTGAACATTGACGATCCTTGATATCGGTATGACGTACTGAACATTGACAATCCTTGATATCGGTATGCCATACTGAACATTGACAATCTTTGATATCGGTATGACATACTGAACATTGAAGATCCTTGTTGTTGAACATTGACGATCCCTGATATCGGTACGACATACTGAACATTGACGATCCTTGATATCGGTATGGCATACTGAACATTGACAATCCTTGATATCGGTATGACATACTGAACATTGACTATCCTTGTTGTTGAACATTGACGATTCTTGATTTCGGTATGACGTAGTGGACATTGACGATCCTTTATGCTGAACATTGACTATCCTTGATATCGGTATGACGTAGTGAACATTGACTATCCTTGATATCGGTATGACGTAGTGAACATTGACGATCCTTGTTGTTGAACATTGACGATCCTTGATATCGGTATGACATACTGAACATTGATGATCCTTGATATCGGTATGACGTACTAAACATTGACGATCCTTGATATCGGTATGACGTAGTGAACTTTGACTATCCTTGATATCGGTATGACGTAGTGAACATTGACGATCCTTGTTGTTGAACATTGACGATCCTTGATATCGGTATGATGTAGTGAACATTGACGATCCTTGTAGTTGAACATTGACGATCCTTGATATCGGTATGACGTACTATACATTGACAATCCTTGATATCGGTATGACATACTGAACATTGACAATCCTTGATATCGGTATGACATACTGAACATTGACGATCCTTGTTGTTGAACATTGACGATCCTTGATATCGGTATGACATACTGAACATTGACGATCCTTGATATCGGTATGACGTACTGAATATGACAATCCTTGATATCGGCATGACATACTTAACATTGACAATCGTTGATATCGTTATGACATACTGAACATTGACAGTCCTTTATTTTCTGCTGCGTTAGATACTATCTAAACAACTTCAACCCAACGAAGCTAATATTTATGATACTGTCGCTTCTTTTCTTGATTTATATCTCTGTCTTGAAAATGGACAAATGATAAGCAAAGCATGTGACAAGAGAGATGAGTTGATATTGTTAATTATCCCCTTTTAGATGGGAATCTTCCTCGATGCAACTTCTTATTGGGTCTTTTTTCTAAATGTATTCGTTTTCCTAAAGCTTGTAGTCTAGCCGAGAAATTTAGTATTCGTAGCATTTGCATAACTAAAAGGTTACTCGATCAGGGCTAACACTGACATACTTTTAAATATAGAAGCAATCTAAGAATTCTTCTGCGACAAGGACTATCGCAACCTGACTTTTATGATGGCGTGATTTACAATCTTGGTATCAAAGATCCTTGTTCCTGATCACTTATAACAATATGTATCAAACGTGTTAAAAGATTTATAAAAAGAGTTTAAGACCCTATCATCTTTCAACACACTGCATGTTTAGTGTTTGATCCATTTACAGGTCGCCACTATGCTTACGTCTTTGATTGTGCGATGACTGGACATATTGTGGACCTTATGAAAAGGTAAAATGGTAAAGTTTGATGTTTTTTGGTTGTTGTTTGTGTCTGCGTGTTTGAATGCTACACTTCCTGTTGGAATGGTATACCTAATGTTGGGTGTATGCTTTGTCGTCTTTAAATTGAGATAACTAAGGAGTATCAATTTATATTTAAATATCAAAAACTTGTTCGATAAGTTACGATTGGCCGACCATAAACTAGGCACATAATGATAATCGCTCGTATTTGACGTTTCTTGGAAAATGAATCTGCTGCATCAATGAGTTGTGTCATTGTTTGACGCGCAGTTAATTAAATTGTTTGACGCGCAGTTAATTAAATTTTTTGAGTGTTTACTGCCGTATGGTTATTCGGTATACTAATTCAATGCCCAACATTCTAACTCATAGACATGACAAGCATTGAGTGTGTTATACCTAATACAAAATAGTATGAAATACATTACACTTTGAAAGCTTAAAACTTGTCCACTTCTAAATAGTATTGTCAGCATTGCCAGATATTTTGTACTGTAGATACGAAAGTCGAACAGAAAACGTAGCATTGATAAAACGTAGTAAACCATACAAAACGAACAACAACAACAACATGCATACACAACAAACAACAACAACATGCATACACAACGAACAACAACATGCATACACAACGAACAACAACAACATGCATACCCAACGAACCAGAACAACATGCATACACAACAAACAACAACAACATGGATACACAACGAACAACAACAACAACAACAACATTCATACACAACAAACAACAACAACATGCATACACAACGAACAGCAACAACATGCATACACAGCGAACAACAACAACATGCATACACAACGAACAACAACATACATACACAACGAACACAAACAACATGCATACACAACGAACAACAACAACATGCATACACAACGATCAACAACAACATGCATACACAACTAACAACAACAACAACATGCATACACAACGAACAACGACAACATGATACACAACGAACACCAACAACAAAATGCATACACAACAAACAACAACAACAACATGCATACACAACAAACAACAACAACAACATGCATACACAACGAACAACAGCAACAAGCATACACAACGAACAACAACAACATGCCTACATACACAACGAACAACAACAACATGGATACACAACGAACAACAACAACAACAACATTCATACACAACAAACAACAACAACATGCATACACAACGAACAGCAACAACATGCATACACAGCGAACAACAACAACATGCATACACAACGAACAACAACATACATACACAACGAACACCAAGAACATGCATACACAACAAACAACAACAACATGCATACACAACGATCAACAACAACATGCATACACAACTAACAACAACAACAACATGCATACACAACGAACAACAACAACATGATACACAACGAACAACAACAACAAAATGCATACACAACAAACAACAACAACAACATGCATACACAACAAACAACAAAAACAACATGCATACACAACGAACATCAGCAACAAGCATACACAACGAACAACAACAACATGCCTACATACACAACGAACAACAACAACATGTATACACAACGAACAACAACAACATGCAAACACAACGAACAAAAACATGCATACACAATGAACAACAGCAACAAATGCATACATTCGGGATTGGAAATTTGGTATTTCCCGGATATATACATACTGAAATTTGGATCTCTTGAAAGAAACCAACACAAACAATAGAGAAAAGTCGCAGACTCGGTTTTTATTGAGTCTGTCCATTAGAGATAAACACTTCTCTCACGCCCACGAGCACCGACTTAATATGTATTCTACTTTAAATCTACAAAGGATTGGTCTGATGATCCCAAAGGACCAGTAAGTAATAACACTACTGGTTTGTAGTCGGGACGTCTTTTGACAGCTGCCACACAGCACTAGACAAACGCTAGTGGGAATGTCAATACTTACTGAAAAGTGGATCCCTTGGAGCAACAAACACAAACAAGAGAGAAAAGTATCAGACTCTGTTTCATTGAGTCTGTTCATGAGAGGTAATATATGGTGCAACACCTCTCACGCTCCATAGCATCTGGTTCAGCGGTATTCTATTCCGCAGAAAATAAGCTTGATTATCTCAAAGGACCAGTAAGTGATAACACTACTGTTTTGAAGTCGGGGCGAATTTGGACAGCCGCCACACAGCAATAACCAAACGCTAGTGTGAATGTCAAAAAATATTGAAAAGGGGATCCCTTGGAAGCAACAAACACAAACAAGAGAGAAAAGTATCAGACTCGGTTTCATTGAGTCTGTTCATGAGAGGTAATATACTGTGCAACACCTCTCACGCCCCATAGCATCTGGTTCAGCGGTATTCTACTCGGCAAAGAATAAGCCTGATTATCCCAAAGGACCAGTAAGTAATTACACTACTGTTTTGTAGTCGGGGCGAATTTGGACAGCCGCCAAACAGGAAAAAAACAAATGCTAGTGTGAATGTCAATAATTACAGTAAAGGGGAACCCTTGGAAGGAACAAACACAAACAAGATAGAAAAGCATCAAACTCGGTTTTATTGGGTCTGTTCATGAGAGGTAATGTGATGTGCAACACCTCTCGTGATCTATAAAAGCAACAATTTAGAAAAATCATATAGCAAACAATTGTCGGAATGAGAGTAAATGTTATGAAACACTGAGGAATTCACTAAGAGTTCAAACATCGATAAAAATGTTGAGATGAACCAGTCCGTGTTGCAAAAAAATATAAGTAACGATGGGAATACTCATTCGACACAGTTCGCGTCAGTTTGACTACAAACATAGAGTTATATTGATCCATGATCATGTAAACATATATAGAAAGATATTCACAATCACTATAGCGCGCCGGATTTGTAACCGGAGGCCCCGGGTTCAATCCTCCGTGGTGCCACTGTGTTCCGTCGGTGTGTTTTGGGCAAGACACTTTCCCTTAGCCTCGTCCGTCGGATGGGGACTTAAACCGGGCGGTCCCGTGTATCGGTCTATCCTCCGAGCATGTAAAAGAACCATAGGAATCTATTCGCTAATAAGAGTAGGGCAGGTTCCCGGATTCATATGTATCCTTCCCCTCTCTCTGGGGCGGCTCTAAATAACATGTACTGTGTAGATGAGCCGTTAAACAACATTCAATTCAATTCACTATGGAGTAATTTCCGTCTGAAATATGTTTTCAGAAGATCATAATATTGACATTTGTTCTACATTTTCTATTCGAAGGCGTAAATCTAGGTATCATGATCGTAGACGTAATGATAACATCAAACGTAAATCGCATGTAACTATGTCAGCCAGACCCGATGATGACATCTACCTAAATCTTCAAAGGACGTTAGCGTTTGATGTTTGTCTTAAATCTTGTCGTTTCGTACCATTAATGGTGGGTTCTCTTGTTGCTCTGGTTTCTGCCAAATAGAATATCGCCTTAATACGGTGAATAGGAGCTGTCACACTTTATGTCGCTCTCATGAACAGCCTCTGTAAAACCGACTCCGCTAATTTTGTTTGTGTTCATTGCTTCCAAGAGATCCACTTTTAAATAATTTATTATTTTCTATTACCAGTCTAAAGTAAATAAACATAAAGCATTTTATATTGCCAGTCTGCCTGAAATAGATATGTCTATGCACAAACATAACTATTTTATATTACCAATCTACAGTAAACAAAACATAATCTTGTTTATTGCCAAAAAACAGTCTAAAGTGAGCATATATATCATCTTTTGTAATAACAGTCTACAGAAAATATGCATGATATAAACAAATCCCTTACAAGGTTAAAGTGAACAGTCATAGTCATAGACAAAACCTCTTTCTATAAATCCTCCAACATACGGACATAAACAAATTCATCCATCTGCTAGCTTTCTGTATTAAGTCTTATCCTTCTCTGCCTACACTCGGTCTAGAATATGTCTATTTGACCCAAAACATGTTAAGTTGTGAGATATGTAGGCTTTATCAGTGCAATTGTTGTTTCCGGTTGACAGTGTTTTGAGGATGCTACATTGCTGTATTTCTATTGGGTTGTAAGATATTTAGTCTTATCAGGGTAATTGCTGCTTGTTTTAATGTGTGATTCCGGTTGACAAATTTTGCGATGCTACATCTGCTATATGTCTATTGGGTTGTTAGATATTTCATCTTATCAGTGTAATTGTTCTGTGTTTAAATGTTTGATTCCGGTTGACAAATTTTGCGGATGCTACATCTGCTATATGTCTAGTCGATTGTTAGCTATTTAGTCTTATCAGTGTAATTGCTGCTTGTTTTTAATACGTGTTTCCGGTTGGCAGTGTTTTGCGGATGCTACATCTGCTGTATGTCTATTCGGTTGTTAGATATATAGTCGTATCAGTGTAATTGTTGCTTGTTTTTAATGCGTGTTTCAAGTTGACAGTGTTTGCGGATGCTACATCTGCTATATGTCTATTGGGATGTTAGATATTTAGTCGTATCAGTGTAATTGGTGCTTGTTTTAATGTGTGAGTCCGGTTGACAAATTTTGCGGATGCTACATCTGCTATATGTCTATTGGCTTTTAGATATTTTGTCTCATCAGGGTAACTGTTGCTTGTTTTTAATGAGTGTTTCCAGTTGACATTGTTTTGCGGATGCGACATCTGCTATATGTCTATTCGGTTGTTAGATATATTTAGGATATTTGTTGTTTTGGGGTGAATAACATATTTTATTTCATCGAGAAGTGAGAAAACTTGATATTTTCACGAATGCAAAGCATGAGTTAAAATATAAAAGTTTTCTCACTTTGATGAGATAAAATATGTTATTCACGACAAAACAACAAATTTTCTTTTTATTTTATGATTTTACAACTTTTTGTTTAGGGAAACTATAGTAGAACAACAAAAGTAGTCCCGGTTGCTACTGTGAAATAAAACTCTATATTTCACAGAGTGGAATAACACTTTTATTTCACTGATAAAATACAGTATTTCATTGCATATCATAAAATAAATAGTCTTATCTATGGAACGCCTTGACTGTCTTATGATGTTGCCGATTAATATATGCAGTGCATTTCCCTTTATATGTGGTAGATCTTTTATGATATGCAGTGCATTTTTAATTATATGTGGTAAATAAATATTTATATGTGGTAGAAAAGTATTTATATGCAGTAGATTAATCATTATATGCGATAGATAAGTCATTACATGCAGTAGATAAACCATTATATGCGGTCCAGTTATCGTTATATGTGGTGCATTTATTACTATATGCAGTAGTTTATCTAATATATGAGGTCCTTTGAACATTATATGAAGTACGTTTGTATTTATATGCAGTGATTCTGTTGACTTTATATGTGGTACATATTCTAATATACGTGGTGGATACGTCTTTATATTCGGTGGTTTCAATTGCATTATATTCGGTACAAAGGGCTTTATACGTGGTGCATTTCTTATTATATGCAGTGCATTTTCTATTATATGCGGTGGTATTTTCATTATGATGATGAGATCAATCGGAACACTCGTTTTTAAAGATGTTACGATTTAGACTGCTACACAGCGTTTAAAATAAACGACTGCACTGCACATAGAACGCTGTCATTATCGATTATTTAGACCCACAGCGATTGGCCAGTGTATACACACGCTTTACGTTATTAGAGGATTTCCAGTTTTATAAATAGAACAAAAACTGTCTTACTTTTTTCAGTCCAAACCAAGACTGGATTAATCTTAATAATATAAAAAAACACGAACTGTTGAATACATTAGGTCAAACATAGACAAGTTGACTAGATCGGCGTTGGAAAATGGCATATGTTTTGATAACACACCAGTCCCTTGGAAAATCTCGAAAATTACTCCAACCCATCCTGGAAAATATATCTCAAAAACACCCCATGACCCCGCTTCCCCTCCACCATCCCCTTCAACATATTTTCCTTCCACAAATATTGCGTGGAAAAGTTGAATTAGATCAACAACGTTGACACCGGGGTAGGGACTTCAGACAGAACTGATATAATGTCAACACTGGGCATTACTCTGAAAATGATCTCCTATGGAGGGGATAAAACAATAAATCGATTTTCTTTGGGTGAGCCTGTTGCTACCCTACCCCGGCGGGGGAAATAATTGATAGGTGCATAATTGTTTTGCGTGTATTCCTTCATTAATTAATGATATCCTACTACTTTTTCCTTGATAGGACATTTGTAAAAGTGCATTAAAATCATTTGTAAAAGTGCATTAAAATCGAAGGGGGCGAGGGAAGTGGGTGTAAGGGGGCTGGGGGTGTGTGTGTGGGGGGGTGGAAGGTTTTGTTGTAAAATATTCCGAAAGTGGACTGTTTGTAATAATGTTCAGAATAATGTTGGGAGGGTGCGGTGGGGCATAACCCGGGGATTAGACAGAAACGAATTTCTGTTAGGCGGGAATGGGCTATTCCAGATAATCTCCGTACTCACCATCTATGCCCCCGCTTTAAGAAATGTATTTTTAAGCCCAGAAAGCACCCCTAGTTTAAAACAACAACAGCAAAGGGATATATATATACACTAGAAAAGTAAAGCGTTTAAAACCTTCAGACCCTGCCACGGAACCACCTGGAAATATGTCCAAAATACCACCCTAGATCCCCGGAAATCCATTTCCTGCCTCCTCCCCATAAAGCAGTCTAAAAAGCGTTTACCTCAAGAAAATGTACAGACTAGCCTCTAGATTTAAAAAAAATACATCACCTTAAAATACGTGGCTTAGCACCTCCTAATAAAACAATGTATGGGGAAAAAATGGAAAAATATCCAGCCACCAAACCCCGTTCGTTTTTATTCGTTAACCCCTCATTCCCTCATGGAATTTGTGTAGCCCCCCACCACCCGCACCCCCACACCCCAAACACACACCACCATCACATCCTCACCGCTGCCCTCGCAAGAAAAACAACACCCCCCTTACCACATTCTCACAAAACCAGGAAAATACCATCCCTTTGTGGGGCGGGGTGTGTGGATGTATTTTGTTCACAACCCCACCCCCAGAAGCCACCACCCCATTCTTTCCTTATAAGGACACCGGGTACAGAACGTTGTATGGTACGTACCAACATGGGGGACTATCCTTATTGTGTATTTAGCGCGTACACTTCCTCAGTAATTGTAATGTATGCATTTATTATATACTTTCCAGCGAAATAGTGGATTAAATCCTATATTCGCTCCAAAGAAACAAATATTCTCTATTTATTCACTCCAAATTAACAAATATCCTCTATTTATGTATGTCACGCGCGTGCATTGTGTAATCAATATTGAGAAAAAAACCAACTTGCCATATCTTTTTATAGAACATAGATCAGACAAGTTGCTTGACCATTATCGCAGTTGGAATGCACTTTACGTGAGCGATTTTGTTCGGCCGATGAAATCGGTTTTTGACTTGTCGCTTGTTTGCTCCTTCTTGTTTGAGTGAAACGGCACATACGCAGTGAAGCAGTCTAGTTAGTTTCCGATAAAATCGTAACATCTTAAAAAAACGAGTGTTCCGATTGATCTCATCATCATAATGAAAAAACCACGGCATATAATAGAAAAAGCACTGCATATCATAAGAAATGCACCACGTATAAAGCCGTTTGTACCGAATATAAAGTAATTGAAACCACCGAATATAAAGACGTATCCACCACGTATATTAGAATATGTACCACATATAAAGTCAACAGAAGCACTGCATATAAATACAAACGTACTTCATATAATGTTCAAAGGACCTCATATATTAGATAAACTACTGCATAAAGTAATAAATGCACCACATATAACGATAACTGGACCGCATATAATGGTTTATCTACTGCATATAATGACTTATCTATCGCATATAATGATTAATCTACTGCATATAAATACTTTTCTACCACATATAAATATTTATTTACAACATATAATTAAAAATGCACTGCATATCATGAAAGATCTACCACATATAAAGGGAAATGCACTACATATATTAATCGGCAACATCATAAGACAGTCATGGCGTTCCATACTTATCAGTGTAAGTGTTGATTGTTTTTAATGTGTGTTTCCAGTTGACAGTGTTTTGAGGATGCTATATCTGCTATATGTCTATTGGGTTGTTAGATATTTAGTCTCATCAGTGTAATTGTTGCTCGTTTTAATTCGTGTTTCTGGTTGACAGTGTTTTGAGGATGCTATATCTGCTATATGTCTATTGTGTTGTTAGATATTTAGCCTCATCAGTGTAATTGTTGCTCGTTTTAATTCGTGTTTCTGGTTGACAGTGTTTTGAGGATGCTATATCTGCTATATGTCAATTCGCCGTCAATTCGATTGTTAGATATTTAGTCTTATCAGTGTAATTGTTGCTTGTTTTAATTCGTGTTTCTGGTTGACAGTGTTTTGAGGATGCTATATCTGCTATATGTCAATTCGCCGTCAATTCGATTGTTAGATATTTAGTCTTATCAGTGTAAGTGTTGCTTGTTTTAATTTGTGTTTCCAGTTGATAGTGTCTTGTGGATGATACATCTGCTATATGTCTATTGAGTTGTTAGATATTTAGTCTTATCAGTGTAATTGTTGCTTGTTTTAATTCGTGTTTCCAGTTGACAGTGTCTTGTGGATGATACATCTGCTATATGTTTATTGTGTTGTTAAATATTTAGCCTCATCAGTGTAATTGTTGCTCGTTTTAATTCGTGTTTCTGGTTGACAGTGTTTTGAGGATGCTATATCTGCTATATGTCAATTCGCCGTCAATTCGATTGTTAGATATTTAGTCTTATCAGTGTAATTGTTGCTTGTTTTAATTCGTGTTTCCAGTTGACAGTGTCTTGTGGATGATACATCTGCTATATGTCTATTGAGTTGATAGATATTTAGTCTCATCCGTGTAATTGTTGCTCGTTTTAATTCGTGTTTCTGGTTGACAGTGTTTTGAGGATGCTACATCTGCTATATGTCTATTCGATTGTTAGATATTTAGTCTTATCAGTGTATTGTTGCTTGTTTTAATGTGTGTTTCCGGTTGACAGTATTTTGCGGATGCTACATCTGCTATATGTCTATTGGGTTGTTAGATATTTTAGTCTCATCAGTGTAATTGTTGCATGTTTTTAATACGTGTTTCCGGTTGACAGTGTTTTGCGTAATTCAAGCACACATATTCTTAAAGTTACAGTTTGAAGACGTCTTAATTTTGCCTTAAAATGTATAAATGAAATAGTCTTATTATCGGCAAAAAATATATCAGTAGTGCCTAGTATACACTTTTAATTATGTCTTTATACTTACAAAGAAGAAGTTCGTGTCAGAATCAGTTTGCAGGCGGGTTGAATACTTGCTTGTTACTTCAACATCTTAATTTGCAACTACACACCCTACGGATAATATATGGCAGCCAATTATTACCAGCTAATATAGGTAGCTAATATATTATTGTTTGGGATTTGATATTACAAACATAAATACAAATCACTGATTTTCCATGTTTCATTTCAATCCGAAATGTTCGGATCTTCGAACTTTTTTAACACCCTGTATATTAACCTACGTAATGACATTCTACATTACGTGCGACATGGTGTTTATAAACGAATCCTTCAAGAATCTAACCCGTCAAACAACGGAAAAATTACACTATAACCCGTTTATCAGAACTCCGTCCAGTGGTTCAGGTCATATAGTAATGTATATGTGACGATTAAAAGTAAACGGCGTAAGTTCCAAAAAACGGCGCAAGTTCCAAAAAGTTTCTCTTTGTATACAAAAATAAAAAACGGAACAGTGCCTGAATACCTGGCAAATCTACTGCCAAGAACCGTAGCGGAAGACACTCCATATCCCCTCAGGAACGCAGGAAATTTCTCGCAACTTCAGTTAGAACATCTATTTTTATGAATTCATTTATTCCATCAGCTATGAAACTCTGGAATGATTTGCCTTTAGATATTAGAAATTCAGGCTCATTAAACATATTCAAGGGTCAGCCTATGCGAATAATGTTTACCAATTCAAATGTTCTTAGTTTTTACCTATCTGAGTACTTTTTTTTCTGTTATGCATGCTAGGATAAGAAATGCATGCAGTAATCTCAATAATGGTCTTTTTCAAAATCATTTACGCAAATCGCCTTAATGCATTTGCGGTCAGGGTAATGAAGATGCGAATCATTTCTTCTTTGAATGTATGCAATTCAATGTTGAGAGGCTCGAACTCTTCCAGTCAACACGTTCGTTTCACCGCTTAAGCTCAAATACATTATTGTTTGGAAGGTTAAATCTTACAACACAAGAAAATGATTTGATTTTTCATTCTGTTCAAAACTTTATTAGAGATAATCATCGATTTACTTAGGTTTGCCATTACATTTTATCTGTCTGATCAACCCGAGCAATGTCACGTGGGTTGCATTATTCTTTCTTCCACTTCTGCTTTTCCTTTATTTTTTATTTCTATTTTCTTATTATCTGAACATGTTCTAATACATATCATGTTGTAGTTAATCCAGCTTATTGATACGTGTTAATAGCAATTGCCATTCATTATGTTTGATAAATCCCCATTGTAGGGTAGGGCCGTTACGTTACTATTGTGGGTAGCACTTGTGGCCCGACCCGACTGCATTGTACTTGTACATACATGGCAATAAAATATGTTTAAATCAGATTAACAGTATAGCTTTATTCGTGGTTTCTTAAAATACCCGTGATTGAATTTTCGTAAAATGAAATATGAATTGATGTCTTAATTCGACGCTCCGGTTTTGGAGCCGTTAATATTGTGTCTATAGAATGTGTATTCTAAAAATATGTAAGATTGTATACCTCGTTGTCAGTAGATTTAGTAATGGTGTACATAAGTTATAAAATCTGACTTTTGAATTTGGTTGACTGTATTCTGTGAAAACTATGTTTCCTGTCCGACTTTCTTACCTACTTTTTCTGTCCAATACCGAATCGTATAAACGAATTTTGAACTTAAATCAATAACTGCTTTAAACATCTGAAATACATGCAACCGATTGATTACAAATATCTAAATTCCTCCGTTTCGTTGTTTTATCTTTATTACGAGACATTTCAACTTTTCTATAATAAACACGTTAGAATGAGCTGCTTCGAATACCACATTATAACTGTAAATCTCATATTATTTGATTTACAAGAGCATGGGTCAATATAACTCAATGCGTGCTGTCAAATTGATTGGCACGAGTTCAATTTCTCCGTCGTTATCTTAAGCTTGTTTGTAAACCAGTCTCCACGTTATTGTCAATGTAGCAGTCATTGTAAACACCATCGTGTGTATTACAAAAAATTAACTACCACTCCGAGACTTCTTTGTTACATCATTTTTCGTCATTGATGATATTAAAAATTGAATGAGACAGCAATAGCTAGCACTATAGACATCATGTCGTAATAAATTGTTTTATTCTCTCTGGTTCAAAGCGTCTACAGACACTCTATGATATTCTGCCGACGCATAATATTTTTAATATTTTGTTATTTATCAAAGGCACGACGAAATTATGGAAATGATATTACAATCCCAGTTAGCGCACGTGCACGTATGTTAAAGGCATAATGCGTATTAAAACATGACTGTTATAGTTGACAAAGTATTAGGACGTATAACTTAGGAACTTGCGCGATCCAAATTGGCATTATAACAGAGATAACCATGCTGATTTTTAAAATATGGGACTGTTTGCTCCGTTTTCTTCAGTCAGAAATGATGCTTTACACAGTACTTTTATTTTTAAACTCAGCAACAGATTAAAGCATTCATGCTAGACACAGCTTTTTGATTATATTGTACCGTATAAAATAAAAGAGTATGATAATGGACCTTTGGAAACGGCCGAGCACGACACATACGAAATATTGCAGTCTCGGTTTGATTGAGACTGTTCATGAGCGGTAGTGAATATATGCTAGCTACCGCTCACGCCCTCTAGCCCCGGGAAAGTCTGTATTTGTTGAGCCTTTGAAATAAGAGTAGTAAGATCATCAATGCTACTTTTCTCCTCCCTTGTTTGTGTTGTTTTCAGCATTTATTGACATTCACACTAGCGTTTGTTTAGTGCTGTGTGGCGGCTGTGAACAGTTGACCCGACTACAAATCAGAAGTGTTATTACGTATTGTCGTTTGGGATCCTAAAGTCCAATCTTTCTGGCTTTAATGTAGAATAACGCTGAAGCCGGTGCTAGTAGGCGTGAGGGGTGTTGCACCTTATATGTCCTCTGATGGCTCAATTAAATCTAGTCTGCTACTCTTCTCTCTTGTTTTTGTTTGTTGCTTCCAAGGGATCCCCTTTTTAATATGTATTAACATGCTGTCTTGATTCATACAATGTTTACTGTCTCATTACAGTAATTCTATATAATTTATATATTTACAAATCAACGTTTAAAATTAATTATTTCTAAAACACTATAAAACAAATTATTTTTGAAGTATGACTAAATGTTCCTGTTTTAATTTTACCCGATATTAAATGTCTACATTCAACTTTCAACATTCAACTTTAGAAGAAGAAAAAAGTGTCCAAAGAAACCACAGCAGCCTCACGAAATGAACCGTAGGTGCGCACTGTATCTCAAACTAAATGAAATTAGTAAATTAATTAGTCAATGAACAGGATAATCCACATCTGAAGAGTGGCGAAGAGTGGGGTTACCGACTTGAAACGGACAGTACGCAATAAATCAAAACTGTAAGGGACAATAATCAATCATCAAGGCACTAATGTTTATGCACGAGAAATAATTTAAGATTGCTGTATGTCCCTTGATATATCGTATAAGCTGGTAAACCATCTGGATTGCATTGTATATGTAGACCAAATACTGGTATTGCTTTCCTTGCGGGTTAACAGTCAAAATAATAGTATTGTTGTGATTAATATTATTTAAATTAAATATTATTTAATAGAGAACAAGAAATCTATACTATTTCAGGAATTTACATGAACGGTGGTCGTTATTTAAGAGAGAACAAGAAATCTATACTATTTCAGGAATTTACATGAACGGTGTTCGTTATTTAAGAGAGAACAAGAAATCTACTAGTATACTAGTTCAGGAATTTACATGAAGGTGGTCCTGAAATCAATTTGTTGTTTTATCTGGATGCTTTGCATATGCGGAATATATAACGCATTTGCTGTGTATATGCGGAATACAACGTCAAGACGTTTTAAACTTACAAGAAATATAAAAAGATCGGTCAGGGAAAATAGCATTCAAGGAGGACAGTCAACCACAAAACACAGAAACAAACACGCAAACAGACAAACAAGAAGGCAAAAGCAATAATAAATGCAAACGACATCACAAACACAAAATGGTTGACAATAGGGCTACCGCCTTGGAACGGTCAGTGGCAAAGTAGGCCACTGGGGGTTTAAACCGGTGCTAGGGTGCACCAAACCTCACACTTACCCTACTGTCATCCCAGTGTAAATAAAGAAATCCCCGCCATGATCTAATCTCTAACCATCTAGGCAGCATCAATAGGCAATATAAGTACGAAAGCAAAGCTATTGAAAAGCACAAAGTGCTAAAATAATGCAAGAAAGGCGAACAGTGTCTGTAAATTATGATTAAATAGTTCAAATTAGTAATATTCGAATATAAATGTGTACTTCACATGTTGATAAGAATTCATATCATGTTTACCTTTAAGTGAACTTTATTCCTAGTTTTCCTTTTCCTAAGTAAAAGCAAAGCTATTAAAGTGATTTATTAATTTGATATGTTAATTTCGAAACTTAAGCAATATTATGATACACACTTACGTCCTTAAAATACTTCAAACGCCGCACCGATCATCCCGATAGTATGCGGAACACATCACAATACTTTCACGCATCACAAAAATTCGCACGTCTATAAAAGAAAAGGTTTTTCCTAATCCCCTGAACTTTATCTTTTTGTTGTTTGTCAAATAATTAGTAGTTTTTTTTCTAAAACTAGCGGCATAGTTGGTATTGAGGAATGGTGAAAACAATAATTTAAACTGCATTATGTACAAAAAGATTACGAAGTGTTTTTACTAAATTACGTTTATCTTCACATAGCTTAAGAATTGAGATCGTGATGCAAGACATAGGATTGAAAGAAGTGAAAGAGTTTGTCAAATATGTAATTCAACTGAAATTGAACACGAATTTCACTTTGTTTTAATTTGTACAGCTTATAATGATATTAGAAAGAAATATATCAGAAAATATTACATACAAAGGCCAAATATGTTTAAATTTATAACACTTCTACAATCTTCAAAGAAGAAAGAACTTTTTAATTTAAGTAAATATTTGTCAGAGGCGTTTACTGTCAGATGTTCTATTCCAAATATTATTTCTTAAAATATATTTAAGTACATCCTCACATAAATTGTTATTTTATATATAATTCATTTAGTTTTTTTGATATCCTTGGATTACTGATTAAAATGTGTGATTTATATGAGCTATGATTAATTAAGGAGTATTGAAAATTGAACTATAAGTGAGTGTGTAGAAGTATGTGTAACCTGTCATGTAATTATAATTATGTATTACAAATTATGTATGTAATGATGAGAAACTGTAAAAGTTTAAATCAATAAAGTATCTATCTATCTAAAAATGTATACCCTGCTATAATTGATAAAATTGGAGTAATTAGTGAACATTAATGTCAATTAAATATCCTAGTGTACCCTTTCAATGAATGGGATTTTGATGCACGGTATGATACTGACCTCAGGTAGGTATCAGTTTCAGTGGAATGTAACATTGTTTTACCATATTTCCTATTTTTTACTGAGTATATATAATGTGTATAGTTTGATTTGGCGAACTTTGAAAATGGAATTACCACCTCATTCCGGGCAAAAAGGCAAAAAAAGAAACTATTATAAAGACAAAGTAGAATATTTGAAAAGGAGGAATGAGAAAAGAACAGCCCCGTTCAGTACCGGGGCAGATATAAGGTTCATAAAAGAACATGTTTTTTTAGAGACTTTGTGAAAATATAGTTTGTTCACATTGATTGCCTAAAATATGTCTGGTGTTGTATATTAACTCAATGTATATATGTTGGGTGCACCAGTTACATATTTGTTTGTTTGTATAAAAAATGTATTGTGCTATGGACCAGTGGCCAAAATCGCAATAAAGAAATTGTAATTATATTTTCAATGCGAGTCTGAGATTGAAAAACAAACTTTCTTAGATTTGACGAAAGAAATTCAGTCATTTCTAGGAGAAGGCAATCAGAATAATATATCGTCCAAGCAAATACTGATGGAAGTTCTAAATTCATATAAGAGGATTAACATTAAAAAAGAACATGACAAAGACTATATGTGTGAAGAAACAGGTACTGAAGAAGAATTTCAAGACTGTGGCCTCACATGCATTGGCAGTGCCTTGGGTGATCACGAGGAGAAAGTATTTGTCACATGTGTAACATCTATTGAAAACTTCATAGCAAAAGTAAGTCAACACATTCAAGTTTGTAGAGAAAAGAGTATGATAATGGACCTCAACACGATATACTCAATATAAGGGCCACGTTGCTATTATCAAAACAAACTGTTCAAATAAGCAGGAGTTATCGTGGTCAAGCACCCCTTATAATGGGCAAACATTTCTTGGTAATGTTCGACTATTACATCGTTATTTTTCATCTGGAATGCTGCCTAACCAATTTCAAAGGTTTTGTGATACATCAGGCGTTGGAATCTTAAAATATGCTTATACATTTTGCAACGTACTGCATGCTTGGTGGTGGACCCTTTCACAGTTCGCCACTATGCTTTCCTCTTTAACTGTACGATGACCGGACAGGCTGTGGACCCTATGATGACGCCTACCTTAAGCCCATTGGGACGGTGGCGTTTGATGTTTGTCTATGATCTTTCTTGTCGTGCCCTTAATGGTTTATTCTCTTGCTGCCCTGGCTTCTGCCAAGTCATTGAGTACCTTCATTGTTGCTTTCTAGGCTATTGTTTTTTTGTATTATATTTACACGAGCATGTTTGTGTTTTACTTATATTGCCTATTGATGCGGCCTTGTTGGTTAGAGATTACATCATGGCGGGGATTTCTTTATTTACACTGTCCTGTTTTAATGGGCTGACAGTAGGGTAAGTGTGGGGTTTGGTGCACCCTAGAACCGGTTTAAACACCCAGTGGCCTACTTTGCCACTGACCGTTCCAAGGCGGTAGCCCTATTGTCAACCCTTTTGTGTGTGTGATGTCGTTTGCTTTTATTATTACTTTTGCCTTCTTGTTTGTCTGTTTGCATGTTTGTTTCTGTGTTTTGTGGTTGACTGTCCTCCTTGAATGCTACTTTCCCTGTCCGCTCTTTTTATATTTCTTTATACAGATGAAGTGTTTAGTGGTTTTAATATTGTTGTGTCTGGATTATGCCAAGATTCATGTGATGCTGCTATTTAAGGTGAAAAAGATTACTCAGGCAAATCACGGCAAATTAGTATCCTGACTGATGCCCGTCATGGAACTCGAACAAATTCAAACCATACCGATGTTATTTGTATTGGAGCAAATACGCATAAAGTGATACGTAATGAGCACATTACAAAAATACAAAACAAAATGGTACACCCAGTCAAACACATGAACTCGTTGGGACTATAGAAAATCACATGACTTCTTTGACAGCAATGGAGAAAATGGATTGAAAATAAAATTGCATTGTCATGATAGAAATGCCAGTGTCAATGAATTTATTAGAACCAATAAGAAGGACACTATTTAAACGAACGATACTTGGGCAGTTGACCCGCAGAAAAAAACGTAGGAAAAGAAATAAAATCTATTTGTTCTGGTCCATAAAGGACGTAGGTAGTAAATCCAAATTATAAGATCCTAAGGCAGAACTTATTCTTAACAACACACTTAAAAAAAGTACAATTTGACAAAAATGCAGAGGATTACATAATAATGCAATTTTGCAATTTCATGAAAAACGGATAAAATGTTCAGATCACTCTACCTTTTTCGAACTCAACTTGCAATATAAGGTTGGATCGAAAATGTCAACAGGCCTTCAACATCAATGAAAGACTATAAAGATGAAATAAGGTTTCGCAAATATTATATTGAAGAAAAATCTCGAAACTGGATGAGGGAAATATGGTTAAATTATGTAGAAGCATGTCTTGAAAAGTAAGTGTATATTATGACGTTTTTGAAAGCGTTCAATAAGTGTTGTTTTGTTGTTTTTCTACATAATATGCTAAACAAACGCTGGAAAACAAAACAAAAACGTACTATCCTAAGAAAACCAGTTATATTCACAGGATCTTTAGATGAATCAGTGGTATCAAGGATAGTTGGTGAGTTAATTATATGCTCTGTTTACACTATGTGCTAGTTCTATATTTAAACTTAAGCGCTGTCTACCATATTATACACACACCTTCGCTGCAGTATATTTTTCTGCGAACAATGAATTTCAGGGAAGTTTGTATAATGCTGTCACAACTGACACGTGCATATCCTGTCCTTGTCAACATTTATTTTAGTTATTCGAAGCATTTTTGACAATCCACCATGCTAGGGAATTTAGATATATGTTGTATATGTGAATTAGAAGCTGAATACAATGATTTGCTTAAACAATTGTAATTTTGTTTAAACATGATGAAGGTATGGTAAAATGTCAAATGATACTGAGACAGGACATGATATCAAGCTTTTGATGGAAAACTATATATTCATCTCCTGACAATTTCAATTTGAATGTTAAGGACAAATACTTACAAATGTTCTCTTCTAAAAAGGAATATGGACGTTTCTTTGTCGTGTATTATATCGTATAAAACATGTTTGACAAAATGTAGCAAACGGTTCCTGTGTAGAAGTTCTCAGATACCGGACAATGTCTCATATATATATATATATATATATATTGTGTATCACAGAAAACAACGTATATGTCGTATACTCAGACAGCAACTGTGATGTATTCAATAATTGTGAAGGGTACACCAGTTGGACACGACAAATTGCTGATATGCACGAAATGAGCTATGCTAACTTAAGGTACAGTTAATGTGCAATAGTATAGAATGTTATTCGATGTGAATGATTTGGAACACTTAGAGTCTAGACAGTTCCGTGTTTTAAGCCGTAACATTCGAATAGTATATTCTATAATTGTTTTATAGCCTAGCCATCCTTACTGTTATCAGTAAATGACAGTAGCATATATGTAGCTACCTATTAGGCCAAAAGGCCCTGACTGCGCATAATTTTCACATGCATGTTTGAAAATATAACAATGAAATAATAGTGTATCCATTTGTTAAAGTCTGAAGTGTGATTTTGCTTAAGGATATTGTATTTGGGTGTGGGGTGGGGGCGGGTGGGGTGTGTGTGTGGGGGGGGGGGAATTTCTATAGGTAACTGTAAATCACTGTTAGCCATACAATTTCATGAGCAAAGTGTGATATTCATTTTTTCTTCAGATTATGAGGCCCACCCAATGAACCATTTGTGACCAGTACACATGATTTACAGTTACCTATAAAAATTCTGCCCACCCACACAAACCCCACCCCAACAAATACAATAGGCTCGAAATATGTCCTTAAATTTATATCTAAATATACGCCAAAACGCACCAGAGACGTCCTACGTTTTCAAATTTTACGAGGAAGCATACTCGACCCCATTAGAAATAGTCGGGCCTGCACATCAAAAAAGTTCTATCTACGCCCCTGAATGACAGTATCCAAGTATGTGCATGCTACAGCTAGCATCAAATGACACTGAGCTCATAGCCACCACCCCTAAAGTACTTAAACAAGGGCGAACCGGAAATGTAGCATGCACTGAACGCAGTCAACCAAAAGCATGCATTAAAAAAAAAACTAGAAGCTTATATAAAAGCGACATAACAACTGTTTGAGATGACAAGAGGGGTACCGCATTGAAACGGTCAGTGCCAAAGAAGACGCTGGAGAATTTAACCATATTCTAAGGTACACCAGGCCTCATTCTTACCGTATTTGTCATATCAGTCTAACGGAACAGTGTAAATAAAGAAACTCCTACCAGTCAATATCCTGTAACAAACTATGCACACTTAATAATTAACAAATAATGTAAGGTGCTGAGGTCCATACTTAGAGGTTATTAACTGGGGTAGGTGTGCCTCTTTGTGATATTGGCCCGAGATAGCCATATGAGGCCCGAGAGCTTTAGCTCGAGGGCCTTATATGGCTATCAAGGGCCAATGTCACAAAGAGGCACACCTACCCCAGCTAATGACCTGTTAATTACATGTGTAATCAAAACAATATTATTTTGGATAGATAGAAAAACTAAAACATGTTCTACTTGTGTATATTGTGCTTAAATGTGACTCTTTATTTATATTCATTTATGTCATTGATTTACAAGAATAAAATAAACGTATGACGTTAATATGCCTCAATCATAGGTTGTGCCATTTGAAATAGGCAATTCGGTGCCTTGTTCCCAAGCCACCTATTCAGCCCCTCAATTAAAATTACGCTGAACCCTTACTGACGTCATCTTGTAAGAACAACTTCATAATGGTGACGTTGTTTTCCAAAGTGACGTTGTTATTCCACGGCCTTGACTTTGTCAGTTTTTTTGTTTACGTTTGAGCTTGTAGAAGGATGGATATTTCAAAAATGGCATTTGATTTCGCAAATATAATTTAAGGATAAAAAGGTAGGTGAATATTTATTATTTCACATAACGTTAACGTTAGATTTACAGTATTGTTTATTGTATGACTTTATTTGAAATGTATTTGATAATTGAGACCAGAGCGACAGTTCATATTAATCAGTCCCGTACTGTAGTCTGTAGCCAGGCCTGAAAGTTCCCTTTCTGGGGAGGTCATGTGACGAGCAAACTCCACCCCACCCACACTCAGATTATAATTTTGTACGTGTGTGTGATTTCTGAATTGAATTGAATTTAGTTTAACGGCTCATCAACACATTATAGGTTATTTAGAGCCGCCCCAGAGAGAGGGGAAGGATACATAGGAATCCGGGAACCTGCCCTACTCTTATTATCGAATAGATTCCTATGGTTCTTTAACGTGCTCGGAGGATAGACCGATACACGGGACCGCCCGGTTTACGTCCCCATCCGATGGACGGGGCTAAGGGAAAGTGTCTTGCCCAAGAACACACCGACGGAACTCAGTGGCACCATGGAGGATTGAACCCGGGGCCTCCGGTTACAAATTTGTGTGATTCTGTCTGTGATTTCAAAAAAAAATGTCTTCCTCAGCGTAACTACGGGCCTGATAATAGATTTCTGAAGGACAGTGCGATCAAATTCAAAAATAACGACGATATTTCTAGAAATATTTAGATACATAGTATGGTCGTCTTTTCGTTGGTAAACGGGTCAGCACTATGTCCGAATTACTGTGGTATTTTCATACGAAAATACGAAACTGGACTGCTTTCTATTCCAAATTATTGCATGTCAGACTCAAAAAAAAATGAGTGTTTGGCCCTTGATACATCTTTTTTTCGTAAGGGTTAAAAAAAGAAAGTTCTAAAAGCTTATTTAGTTCTTCAGGTTGGTTTTCCTCGAGGCGTTCAACGTCTCCGAGCCAGACTCACTTTTTTTCACGTCATATTTAGATTTAGACTGAATCGTTATTATTTTTCATTTTTCCACAATTTCATTAATGTCCATCCTCATCTGTGTATCTTCTTCTGACGATCTCCTGCGTACACTACGGTAATCTGTACAGGGTAGCGAGCATTCTGGCTGCCATTTTCAACCGACGCAGTTGTCGTTGGATGCACGTGTCGATTCCGATTTGACTGGTTCGTGGTCGATTATTAAAACAAATATCTATACTTTAATGCTAAATGTATGTAACGCAGTCTAGATTTAATATGGATTTTCGGCCCGCCATATGAGTTTTTTTGGCCCTTCATATGGAATTTTGGCCCGCAGTTTCACGTGCTTGTGTAATATGACCGCATAGATAATGCCTGTATTACACAAAAAACGGGCCGTTTTTGTTACTCTATATAGTAACACATGTAATAAGCAAGCTTATGGACTGGGCAGGCAGGCCTACAATGTTATATGGACCGACACGTCACATTAAACAAAGAGTGGAATATGCAAATGAGGTATAATATTAGGCCATATTACTATCCTGTTCCGGATGTAGGGTAACGTCACCACATGGTTCACAATCTGTTCGGTCATAGCAAAATCAAATAAGAAGAAAGTCTAGTGACGAACTGTTAGTTAGTAAATAACTAAACATGCAGTGCGTTGCAAAATTATAGGGTCATAAAATATTGCGATAATCTGTCTAACAGGTTTGATAAATACGATCTTACAAAGTTTGTAAATCACGTCACAATATAAATCAGGTGGTGATAGTCCTTGTCACTGAAGAGTTCCTAAATTACTTTTATATTTTATTTAAGTAGATCATGGTTAACATAGTACTATTTTATTAAGCTTATGGTAACCATGGTAACGGAAACTTTTCAGTTGTACTATGATTACGAATGTTCAAAAAGAATATGAATGGAGAAATTTGGAAATCGTCGAACACGATAAATACAAAAAGAAATTTTGCATTTTCGGTTTGATTGAAGGTAGTGGGACGTGTTTGCTACCGCTCTGCCCTCTAGCACCGTTTGAGGAGAACTCAGTATTTAAAATGTCAATAATACAGAAATGTGAGCCATCATAAATTCCTCAACTCAACTGCAAGCTCTACAAAAACAAATAAGTTCAGAAACATAAACCACAAAGGAAGTTCCTTGGGGAACAATTCCCTCTTAGTGCGGTAATTAACAATGTAAAAACTGAAATCAGTTTGTCTTCGATGCTAAGTATTTCTCTATTTTCAACTGAGATATGTAGCTCAAGGGAGGAAGCGGCAGTATCAGAAACATAAGCTTTGTCGAGTTGAAGTTGTTAACAATAAATTGTATTAACCTTGGTAAAAATGGGAGGGGTTTCTATGTTCAACATATTCAATATATCATCCAGACATCGAGAGGTGATACTAACGGTGTTGATGACATCTTCCTGAAGATTTGGTCAAAGAGTCAACGTAAAATTTAGTTTTTAGCAATACAAAACCAAATCTAGACAAGAGGTGCACATTTCGTACCCATTGCGATACCAATAATATGGCTTTAAATATCACTTTGTAGTTACCATCAAATGACATTAAACCCATTACACCACACGTTGGTATGTTGCAGCTGTTAGCATCAAAGACATATTTCGATTTGCAGCACTCCTTGCGTGTTTTTTTAAATAAACTGGTATTGATCTGAACATTTATTAATCCTGTTACGGTAATATAATAGCATGCAATTATATCAAAGACGCATAGCCGCACGCTAAGATATTACTTTACACACGTTCAATAAAGAAATATCAGCATGTTAATACTAAAATAACATTCGTTGGACTATACTAGAATAAATGTATTAATAAATTAGGAGTGTGACTGCCTACACGGTGTCGTATTGGTATTGTTTTGCTTCCGGGGCTCTCGAAAGTAGCGCTAGAAAAAAATAATCCCAACATTGAGCAAGGCATAAAAATGCAATTCATGGCTGGATTACATTGTGTTTGGAAATGAAGAAAAACATTATTTCTAATGAAAATTGGTAAAATACATTCAGCTGGACCACTTTTCTTGTGAATTGTATCCCTGCTCCAAACGTCAGGCAGATGTCAACAACACAAACATGTGATTTTCTGACAGGATTTTATTTTGGCGAATAACAAAAAAAGCAAGATTATCGACCAAATTGTAGATGTTTATCATTGTATTGGCTAGGTATGGTTAATAACAGAAATGCATATCATTGGTTTCACAGTATGATTTTTATCTGGTGAAAGCTCTTGTAAAATGAGCATTTTCCCTATTTGTTCAATGAGACAAATTAATAACGGTCCTCCGGAAACAAGAGCCACAACTTGCGTACGTTTCCGGTTCCTTATTTCCGGAAATTAGATTGCAGATATCGCGCGTATATGAAACACTTCCGTCACATAACATGAGTGCGTGAGTATGCAAAATAAAACACTCGTTGAAATTAAAATAATATGAATTTTAGGCACTGCCTAAGACCGAGCAGAGCTCTTAAAGGGGTACATCAGGATTTTTCTAGAAACATCTTAAATTATAAAAATGTTCCATTTCATTATAAAACACTTATATCAATCAAAATATACTATTTAAACCATGTTGTTATTTTTTAAACTTTGAATACACCATATAGCTAGGACGGAATCAGACGTAAAATGCTGAAATTAACCATGGTGCGTCACCTAGGATAGCACATATTACTGTGTTGAATCAATGTCTTTGCAAAACATGGATCATTTTTAGGCTCATTCATTATCTTTTGGCCATGTAGAATAGAAAATGTTAATATTTGTCAATTTTAAGTCGGACACTTAGACCCCCACGAAAAGCCTGATGTACTCCCTTTAAAATTAATACCCACATGATATATAGGATCGCATGTAAAATTTAACTTGTAAACCAAATATTTTACTCTTAATAATTATTCTATATTGTTGTGATAAGATACTAACCTATCTTATGTTTCTTGTCAATCAACATATGAGTAAATTAATTGACTATTCATAATTTCGATCATCAAAGTCAGATGACCAAGCAATGGCCTAGGCATTTGACACACCTCTAAATTGTGGTAGGTGGTAAACTCAAACTCGATCTTTATCATAGTTTGTTTGTTTGTATGGTGTTTTACGTCATTTTCAACACATGTAAGGTTATATACTAGTATGACGGTCTATTTTTTTTGTGATGGAGGCATCCACCCACTTTTCCTGGGTAGAATCAGTACTGTAAACCTCCCGTCATCCGTAAGAATCGACACTTCCTCACTTACAAATCGAGCTCCCAGTGTAATTCGAACCCGCAGCGATGAGAGGTGAAGGTTTAGAATGCAACGTCGTTAACCATTCGACCACGGAGACGCTTCGTCTTTATCCTAGATGTTCAACCAAGTTTATTGTAAAAGTTAAGGTATTTACGGTGTGATTTTTTTTAAAACCAAATTTTGAAAATTATCTTATTTTTACTCTTTCAACTCAAGAGGCACCTTTCCTGGGTTTATATTGTTTTCCAGAGAGAATTATTTTGTATCAGACATATCTTTTTGGCAGCTACTACAAACAGTGTCATTGAACATTTTCAATTCAGTTCTTCTTTCTAGAAAAAATTCGCATTTAGAAAAAACGTACGACATCTTTTCTATTTCAAAGGCAAGTATAGCACCCATAGCAAGGTTGAATTTTTCATCTTTCTGTAATGGTGCGGCTTCTGGTATGTCATTTATTTGATATGTTTTGATAATATACCTTTTTTCCCGTTTATTTCGGATTTCCCTTTTCTTTGATTCTGACTGTGTTTCGTTTTCAAGAGGTTTTGATTCCTAGTTTCCTACATAAAGATTGGATGTCATTGGTTATATTAGAGTTGGAATTTGAGTCCTTATTTGGTTCAGTATATGGTGTACTAATATAATTTTCTGAATTATGTTTGCTCTTGTTGCCATGCGTGTTTTCGGTGGGTGATATTCGCTTTTTACTTTTACTACTATCAGCGTCATTAGAACTTGAAACTGTTATTGTTCAAAAGTAAGTCAATGGTTGTACATGACAATTCTCCTTCATTGGTTGAAGAAGAATACATCTGCACCAAACTCATGTTACATTGATGTTGTAGCCTATAATGGTAGACACAATTTCAATCTCACAAGCTGTGGCCCACCCTTGACCATTTATCATTTCCCTCTCGTATTAAAGTTTGGTCATGTCAGGACTGTGGTAAATTTGGACTAACTCCTCCATGCCAACCCTGTTATCAGCAATATTATAAAATTATTGCCTTTTAGTGAGGTCGATATGTGTATATATTACATATTTGTCTGTGATTTGTATAGGAAATTCTGGGAATAGAAAAGCTATATCTACTCGTTTGCCCAGTGGGAGATATTTCCCAGTACGGAACATTGTTCGGCCTTTTGCGTCAGTGGCGGGAATGCCAAATTACGTTCCGATTGTTTTACGGACGTCATCGTCAGATTCCGCCACTAGAAAATAACGATTACGGAAATAAATGAAGAGTTCCGGTTCCACTTGTTTTGTTTGTATGACGTAACGTCGTCTTGGATGACGTAACGTCGTCTTGGTGTTCTGGTGTAAAAAGGCATTAATCATAAGAAATATTAATAAAATCATTTTAAATTATGTAATATATATACTCTGTAAAAGAAGTTTTGGACCATGGCAGTGTTCGAACCCGTACAATGATTGCTGAACCATGATATTCGACCATAAACCTTATTATCTCAGTTGATAATTCACAATAGATCAACAATCAACAATAATTATCGTTTACAATGAAAGTTTGCGAAAAAATAATAATCTTTATATTGGTTACTCGAATGTGTCCGTAACTGTTACTTTGTATGGGCTTTGCAACATTTTTTACAGACCCTTTAAATCTTTAATGTTTCTGGTACCTATTAACCGGGTAGGGTAGACCTTGGTTACTAAAAAAAGATACTTAAATTTTGTCCACTAGTTTTATTTTTATATGACTTTATATACCCTGGTCCAAAACTTTTTTTTACCGAGTAAAGTTTAATAACCAGTGTTTTTGAGATACTGAAAATATCTCCCTCGGTAGAGAAAAAGTCCCTATATAAGAACTCGTGCTCCGCACTCGTTCTTATATCGGGGCCATTTCTCTACCTCGGGAGATATTTCCCTAATCTCAAAAACACTGGTTATTAAACTCTGTTTATCGACCTGATATCGCCTCGGTCGATATCACTTTTCTCAGGTCGATAAATACAACACATATCGACAGAACCTAAAAGGCAACAACAATTATTTTATTATAAAATCAAATTATTCATGGAATTTTGAAATTTTGGAATTTTGAAATTTTGAATTTTTGAAATTTTGAAAATTTGGAATTTTGAAATTTATGAATTTTGAAATTTTGAAAATTTTGAAATTTATGAATTTTTAAATTTTTAAAAAAATTTAATTTTCAAATTTTGAAATTTTTTTATTTTTTTAAATTTTGAAATTTAAAAATTTTGAAATTTGAATTTTTAAATTTTTTAAATTTTGAAATTTAAAATTTTGAAATTTTGAAAATTTGAAATTTTTGAAAATTTGAAATTTTTCAAATTTTGGAATTTTTCAAATTTTGAAATTTTTGAATTTTAAAATTTTTGAAATTTAAATTTTTTGAAATTTAAATTTTTTGAAATTTAAATTTTTTGAAATTTTGAATTTTTGTAATTTTGAATTTTGAAATTTTGAAATTTTGAATTTTTGAATTAGTTTAATTTTGACAACCAGTAACAAATAATAAAACAATTTCTAATGATAAGCATTCTTTTAATGAATATCGCTTCATTCGTAACTACTTGTGACGGGATTAGCCGAACTAGTACGAATACTCCAAACTACGAAAAGAGACAATCGTCCAAGTGAAACAGACTGATCCCCTGATGATTTGAGGAAAAAATCCGAAATTGCCGAACACAATTTCATCAATGGCGGCGCTTCCGGTGCGACACAGTTTTTTTGCCCAGCCAGGTACGATTTCAACATTTGCACATGTGTTACCATTAGCCGATCATCGTCGGCCGGCGCCGGCCGAGCTCTGCTCGGTAATAATAGAAAATACAATTTAATGAATACACACCAAAAATATAAAAAAAAGAGTAAATCCTTGAAGAGCCTTTAAAATAATTTAAATGGCGGTCTTTAATAGTCTGTATAGTATTCAGGGTAAATGAACAAACAAACGTGTTTCGTTATCAACATTTCACGATTTGTTTATAATTGATGTATTGGTATTTGAGTAAGATATCACTGAAAATACATCAGTATCAGCTTTGGAGTTTAATATGTAACTCGCAGTCTATGCAGCATCCATACTTATTGAGTCAGTTATCACTGAGATACACCGGTATCAGCTTTGGAGTTTAATATGTAACTCGCAGTCTATGCAGCATCCATACTTATTGAGTCAGTTATCACTGAGATACACCGGTATCAGTTTTGGAGTTTAATATGTAACTCGCAGTCTATGCAGCATCAAGACTTATTGAGTCAGTTATCACTGAAAATACATCAGTATCAGTTTTGGAGTTTTATAGGTAACTCGCAGTCTTTGCAGCATCCATACTTATTGAATCAGTTATCACTGAAAATACATCAGTATCGGTTTTGGAGTTTAATGCGTAACTCGCAGTCCAGGCAGCATCCATACTTATTTAGTCAGTTATCACTAAAGATACACCAGTATCAGTTTTGGAGTTTAATATGTAACTCGCAGTCTATGCAGTATCCGTTCCGTCTGTGTTCTTGGGTAAGTCACTTTCTCTTAGCCTCGTCCGTCGGATGGGGACGTAAACCGGGCGGTCCCGTGTATCGGTCTATCATCCGAGCACGTTAACGAACCATGGGAATCTATTCGATAATAAGAGTAGGGTAGGTTCCCGGATTCCTATGTATCCTTCCCCTCTCTCTGGGGCGGCTCTAAATATCCTGTACTGTGTTGATGAGCCGTTAAACAACATTCGCTTCAATTCATACTATGCAGCATCCATACTTATTGAGTCAGTTATCACTAAGATAAACCAGTATCAGTTTTGGAGTTTAATATGTAACTCGCAGTCTATGCAGCATCCAAACTTATTGAGTCAGTTATCACTGAAAATACATCAGTATCAGTTTTGGAGTTTAATATGTAACTCGCAGTCAGTCTATGCAGCATCCGTACTTATTGAGTCAGTTATCACTGAGATACACCGGTATCAGTTTTGGAGTTTAATATGTTACTCGCAGTCTATGCAGCATCCATACTTATTGAGTCAGTTATCACTGAGATACACCGGTATCAGTTTTGGAGTTTAATATGTAACTCGCAGTCTATGCAGCATCAATACTTATTGAGCCAGTTATCACTGAAAATACATCAGTATCAGTTTTGGAGTTTAATATGTAACTCGCAGTCTATGCAGCATCCATACTTATTGAGTCAGTTATCACTGAAAATACATCAGTATCAGTTTTGGAGTTTAATATGTAACTCGCAGTCTATGCAGCATCCAAACTTATTGAGTCAGTTATCACTAAGATAAACCAGTATCAGTTTTGGAGTTTAATATGTAACTCGCAGTCTATGCAGCATCCATACTTATTGAGTCAGTTATCACTAAGAAAAACCAGTATCAGTTTTGTTGTTTAATATGTAACTCGCAGTCTATGCAGCATCCAAACTTATTGAGTCAGTTATCACTGAAAATACATCAGTATCAGTTTTGGAGTTTAATATGTAACTCGCAGTCAGTCTATGCAGCATCCATACTTATTGAGTCAGTTATCACTGAGATACACCGGTATCAGTTTTGGAGTTTAATATGTTACTCGCAGTCTATGCAGCATCCATACTTATTGAGTCAGTTATCACTGAGATACACCGGTATCAGTTTTGGAGTTTAATATGTAACTCGCAGTCTATGCAGCATCAATACTTATTGAGTCAGTTATCACTGAAAATACATCAGTATCAGTTTTGGAGTTTAATATGTAACTCGCAGTCTATGCAGCATCCATACTTATTGAGTCAGTTATCACTGAAAATACATCAGTATCAGTTTTGGAGTTTAATATGTAACTCGCAGTCTATGCAGCATCCATACGTATTGAGTCAAGATACATCAGTATCAGTTTTGACGTTTGATATGTAACTCGCAGTCTATGGAGCATCCATACTTATTGAGTCAGTTATCACAAAGATACACAAGTATCAGTTTTGAAATTTGATATGTAACTCGCAGTCTATGCAGCATCCATACGAATCGTAAATGATCTGGATATATACCGAATTGCGTGTAATACGTTAATATAAGTAGCTTAACTCCAACAGGAAATATAGCATTCACAAAACACAGTCATGGAACGGTCATTTCTAGGCGTTTGTTATGTTTTATGTTGATAGTCATCTGTGCTTTATGTATTCCTATATTGCCTTTACATGCTACCTAGTTTGTTTGAGGATGTTGCCTGGTGGGGATTTTTTTTATTTACATTGTCGAGTTTGTATTTCGAGCCATCCATGTTCGTGTTGATGGTAACATAGATAGTGAGTGTATCGAATATAATGTTTGCAATAAACTACCTAAATCTAAACTGACAACCACTCTCCCACCTCAAGGTCTTTATTATCAGAGTCTGCATCAAAACCATTTACTGTACTTTATCTGTATTTGTAAATATCATAATGTGTTACGTTGGTAAAAACAGAAATGGACAGATTGAATTATTTGTGTGTTTGTTTGTATGGTGTTTTACGTCATTTTCAACACATGTAATGTTATATATGACGGTCGATTTTTTTATTGTGGTTGGGGCAGACCATCCACTTTTCCACACAACCAGTACTGTACACCGTCCGCCATCCGTAAGAATCGACTCTTCCTCATTTACAAGTCGAGTTTCCAGAGGGATTCGAACCCGCAGCGGTGAGAGACGAAGGTTTATAATGCAACGTCATTAACCATTCGGCCACGGAGACGCTCGTCTTGTGTTATAGTATGAGTGTATGTACATTTTAAACAGTGTATATGTATTTAAAGCAAACAGTGTTTTACCTTAAGAATACCCTCCTTAATTTTAACTTGTATATTTAAATTTGATTTTGATAATCACAATAAAATACATTTGCCATTATATATTTCAGACACACACAGAATGAAGGCATGCTGCATGTCGTGCCATCTATCTTGTGTTTCCTATTGTGGTCCTACTCCTTCGCCATTTATCGTGTTTGTATAAAAAAAAAATCTTTTACAAACACGATAAATGGCGAAGGAGTAGGAATAGTTTTACTTTACTATATAGATTTAGTTTTAGCATTTTAGTTGAGTTTTAGAACTGTTTCTATTAGTTATTGGGTTTGTTACTGACCGCCTACAGAAATATGTGGGGTCTTTAAGATGTATAGGTGCGGGTCATTAGCGGAGTCCCCATATTCTGTAGGGGGTCGGTAACAAACCCAATAACTGATTCATTGCATCGAGCACCTTTTTCTAAGGCAAACACCGATATTTAACCCATTTTAATGGAGCGTCAACGTCATTGGGACGTTCACGCAATTTGACGTCACGACCGGTACAGTTTAAAAACTTATTAATTTATAGTCCTTGAGCTGACTGTACACCCCCCCCCCCCACCCCCACCCCCACCCCCAACACCCTACCAAGGGGAATTTTGTAGGGTATGAATTGATTTTCTGGAAGAACATACAATAACCTTTAAAATGGGACATGTATGCCATCTGAGCGTTGGTACTTTAGCGAGTTTTGGGGGAAAACGTTGCGTTTTAAGACGAAAATCGCCGAAATCTGGAGTTATATTTTAGAAAAAGAATGGAATCCTCGTAGATTAGAACCAATTTGAATTGATGGAATCTTTCTCGGAACATATCTCTGTGTGTCCCATCATATAATTTATGGATCCGATACTAAAATATTGAGATTTTGGGTAAAAATGCTAAAATTTGAATAAAATCGCTGATATCTGTAATATATTGCAGGTATTTAACTAAAAATTATAAATATGTCTGATACAATAGAAAAATATATTTGTAACCTTTTTGGGCAGGGTAACGTCCAGTGATTAAATAGAAAAAAGTTCCAAATCGCATGATGTTTGGAAATGCCTTAATTTTGGGGCGAAAAATGTGTATTTTTGTCAAAAATCGCCGGAATCTGGAATTATTTTTTGAAATGTTGGAAAAAATGACAAAAATCGATGATTTCTGTAATCCATTGGGGTATTGGGTTAAAATTTAGAAAATAATATTTAATACAATAGAATAAAGATATATTGTAACATTTTTGGATAGACAAAGGTCCAATAATTAAGTAGAAAAATGTCCTGAATCATATAATGCTTAAAATATTGCCTTAATGTTCAGGCGAAAATGTGTATTTCTGTCAAAAATCGACGGAATCTGGAATTATTTTTTGAAATTAGTTTGAACATTATAATCTGGAATTCTTTTTTGAAATTTGTTTGAACATTATGTTCAAACAAATTTCAAAAAAGAATTCCAGATTCCGTCGATTTAAATCAAATTTAAGCAATAAAAATTAATGTTGCACACTATACATATCCAAGTCATTTATTGTATCAGATATAACATATATGCTCAAGTATTTATATTTTAGGCAAAATGTTGAAAAAAATGACCAAAATCGCTGATTTCTGTAATGCATTGAGGTACTGGGAAAAAAATTAAAGGTACATAGAATTGGATTGAATGTTGTTTAACGGCTCATCAACACAGTATATGTTATTTAGAGCCGCCCCAGAGAGAGGGGAAGGATACATAGGAATCCGGGAACCGTGCCCTACTCTTATTATCGAATAGATTCCTATGGTTCTTTAACGTGCTCGGAGGATAGACCGATACACGGGACCGCCCGGTTCACGTCCCCATCCGACGGACGAGGCTAAGGGAAAGTGTCTTGCCCAAGAACACACCGACGAAACTCAGTGGCACCATGGAGGATTGAACCCGGGACCTCCGGTTACAAATCCGCCGCGCAACCGACTGCGCAGAAAGAACGGAAAAAATAACATAAAATTATAACATTTCTGCACAATCCAATGTGCAATAATATACCAGAAAAACCATAAGAAGGTGGTAAATGCTGCTTTATTTTGTTGGAGGAAAATATGTTTTTAATAAAAACATAAACGAAATCTGGGTTTTTTTCTTCAAAAAGTAATTTAAACATAAAAAGT
Organism: Cyrtodaria siliqua; assembly: GCA_037043455.1. Classification (NCBI taxonomy): domain Eukaryota; kingdom Metazoa; phylum Mollusca; class Bivalvia; order Adapedonta; family Hiatellidae; genus Cyrtodaria; species Cyrtodaria siliqua. The sequence goes on along the minus strand of JAWPHD010009025.1, from coordinate 40,731 downwards.
GCCGTCTTTCTTCTATGGAACATTTTACTCCCACCTGGCGATATTGCCATTGACCCATCATATGTTTCCAAGTTGTGCATGGCACGCTGACATTTGATTTGCTTTTATAAGCAAACAAGCCTGCTCTAGCTGATATCTTATGGGAATTTGTTAAAAAATGACAGGACAGAACCTCCCGAACAAATACAACACACCATGTACTAGTTCTTGAGCTGGCTGTAGACACCCTCCCACATGGGGGATTTTGTAGGGTATGATTTTGTAGGGTATGATTTTATGAAAGAACATACAATAAGTTTCAAAATGAGACAGGTGTGCCATCAGTTCTGAGCGTTGGGCTTTAGTGAGTAACGTGCATGTAAACTATGTTAACTTGCATTACAATTAAAATTTCAGTGTACATTAAAAACGTTGAACATGAATTAAATCAAAACCATGTAAAAAATAATACTTTTACTTTTATTAATATATTAAGCGCTTCAAACATAATGAAACTATTCTGTAATTTACGTTACACCACATTCATTACCAAAACAAACCTTATTCTTAGTGCAAATAGGTTGCTGTAAAAACTAGTGTTCGTCTGTAAGTAGGGTCTGTAAGTTTCTATATATCAAAATGTTAATTAGACTGTGTATAATATGCATATCATATGTATACTAGCCGAAATTTAGGTGTAACACAATAAAAAGAAATCAAATACGGCGTCCAAGATGGTCCCGTTGTATCACAATATCTGTAGGTCGGCCCAGCAGCCGTCGGCCGAGGGTCGCTCAACGCTATTTCTCTCTCTATAACTATACTGTATATAGCTCTAAGTGCCATGTTCGAGGTCCGAACTCAGGTAGCCTTCCCCCTGATACGGTCTAGCGACCAAGTGCCACGCGTAGCGGGGACCTTTGCCGAGGCTGGCCACCGTTCCCGTTGAGACACAAAACCTGTGGGTCGGCCCAGGGGCCGTCGGATGTCGGTCGCTCAATGGTAGTTCTCTCTATAGAACTATACTATATATAGCTCTAGGTGCCATGTTCGAGGCCCAAACTTGGGAAACCTGATACTACCTAGGGACCGAGTGCGAGGACCGTTGCCGACGGCTGACCACCGTTCCCGTTGTGTCACAAAACCTGTGGATGGCCCAGCGGCCGTCATCTGCGGGTCGCTCAAAGCTATTTCCTTCTATATAACTATACTGTATATAGCTCTAGGTGGCATGTTCGAGACCCAAACACGGACAGCCTTTCCCCTGATACGACCTAAGGACCGAGTGGGTCGCCCAAGCGGCTATCGGCCGAAGGTCGTTCAACGTTATTTCCATCTATATAACTGTATATAGCTCTATGTGCCATGTTCGATTCACCCTGATACGGCAAAGGGACTGAGTACCACACATAGCGGGGACCTTTGGCGACGGTTGGCCACCGGTCCCGTTGTGTCACAAAATATGTGGATCGGTCCAGCGGCCATCGGACGAGTGTCGCTCAACGCTATTTCCCTCTATACATGTATAACTATACTGTATATAGCTCTAGGTGATTTACGAGGTTCGAGGGCCAAACTCGGATAGCCTCCCCACTGATACGGCCTAACGATCGAATGTCACGCGATGCCGGGACGTTTGCCGACGGCTGCCCACTAGTCCCGTTGTGTCACCCAACCTGTAAGTCGGCCCAGCGGCCGTCGGCCGAAGGTCGTTCAACGCTATATCCTTCTATATAACTGTATATAGCTCTATGTGCCATGTTAGAGACTCGAACTCGGGTAGCCTTCCCCCTAATATGGACTAGCGACCGAATGCCACATGTACTGGGGACCTTTGCCGACGGCTGGCCACCGGTCCCGTTGTGTCGCAAAACATGTGGGTCGGTCCAGTGGCCGTACACAGAGGGTCGCTCAAAGCTATTTCTCTATTTATAACGTATACTGTATATAGCTCTATGTACTATGTTCGAAATGCCGGTAACGTGGTAAAGCCCAAGTCGCCAGTTGGTACACGTACATCTTCCAAAATGCTCTACATAAAAATAGGGTGTACAAAATTTCCCCTGGAGGGTTTCTCCTACAAGCTTACAGTCTGTTTTTCTATTGTACCGGTATTATATTTAATCCAATACCCTCAATGGATTGCAGAAATAAGTGATTTTAGTCCTTTTTTCCAACATTTTCCCCTAAAATGTCAATATTTCAGCAGATATATGATGCCAGGAAACACTTGAATATGTATGCTGTGCAAGATTCTATTACTTCAATTTGATAAGTTCATGTTAAAACTATTTTCAAAAATAATTCCAGATTCCGTCGATTTTTGACAAAAATATACATTTTTCGCCTGAAAATCAAGGCATTTGCAAGCAGCATATGGTTCGGGATTTTTTTCTTCTTAATTATTCGACCTTTGTCTATCCTAAAATATTACAATTTGTCCTTATGCAATTGTATTAAAATTGTTTCTATATTTTAACCCAGTACCCCAATGGATTACAGAAATCAGTGATTTTTGTCATTTTTTCCAACATTTTGCCCTAAAATGCCAATATTTGAGCACATATCGTATATAAACTAGAATATATATGCAGTGCGACATTCTATTGCTTCAATTTGATAAGTTTATGTTCAAACTAATTTCAAAAAATAATTCCAGATTCCGGCGATTTTTGACAAAAATACATATTTTTCGCCCCAAAATTAAGGCATTTCCATACATCATGCGGTTTGGAACTTTTTTCTACCTAATCACTGTACCTTACCCTGCCCAAAATGGTTACAATATTTCTTTTTTCTATTGTATTAGATATTTTTCTATTTTTTAGTTAATTATCGCCAATGTATTACAGAAATCAGCGATTTTATCCAATTTCTTTAAAAAAATTACCCAAACTCATTATTTAAGTATCGGATCCATAAATTATATGGTGGGACACGTAGAAAGATTCCATCAATTCAAATTGGTTCTAATATATTCAATTCTTTTTCTAAAAAATAATCCCCAGATTTCGACGATTTTCGTCTAAAAACGCAACGTTTTCCCCCAAAACACACTAATGCCCCAACGCTCAGATGGCACACATGTCTCATTTTGAAACTTACTGTATGTCATACCCTACAAAATTCCCCCTGTGTGGGTGGGGAGGGTTTCTCCTACTAGCTCACAGTCTATTACTTATTAGTTTTGTTACTAACGCCTTAAATATCTATTTACAAATGATTTAAACTGTGAATCGGAATTGTAGTCCATATTGTTTTAGTGACCCTCTATGAAATCTACTGACTCACTATAGTAAAATAAGGGGTCACCACCTGACCGCACTCAACCAATGAGATGCCCAGAATTTTGTGCGAGGTGCAATAAATTACTATGCTTGTTTCTCCTTCCTACGAATTACTAATGTGTTAAAACTTACTAGTCTTTTGGAATCATTGAGAGAACACCATAAGCACACCACTCACTCAACTGATAAGGTGTGTGAGATGTGGACAAAATTACCTCTTAAGAACAATCTCTTGTTTGTGCTTGTTGCTTCCGAATGAACCATGTTTTAAATTTATTGACTTTAGGTAATTGTTTTAGGTCAATTAAATGATAAGGATCACTTTGCTTAATTTTGTTAATCTATGTTGGCAAAGGTGTTACTGTGCAAACACTTCTTGCATTTCAGACAGCTCGATCTGTTAAATCTGCTACAAATAGCCACTCGATCGTGTCCTCGTAAATCAAGCTTCTAGACAAATACGCTCGGTGGTGATATTTTATAAATATCAATATTATTCAGTTTCTGGCAATAAAATACAAAAGTGGCTTTACCAAATTTGGAAACAAACTACCTATTGACTAAAATAAATATTCTAGATAACAGTATGTGCAGTTTTTGCAATATATTACCCGAAACCATTTATCACTTATTCTGGAAATGTGAAGTTTTAAATACATTTTGAACAGATCTGATAATATTCATCAGAAATAACTGTTAATATAGACTTGATAAACTGGTTAGAAACAGATATATTGTCTGGAAATAATAAATTTGATATCGTTTTAAACAAATAGTCCTGCAAGCCAAACTATTTCTATACCAAAAAAAAATGTAAAAACAAAGACCTATGTTAAATGTTTTTACAAAACACATTATTTCTTTATATAAAGTTGAAAAATGGATAGCATATATAAAAATTTAAAAGTAGAAATATCTGAAGCCATCTGGAGTAGTTATCTCAATATTGGTAGAACAGGGAACCAGAGGTAATTAATTACTACATGTATGTAAAGAATAGGTATGCAAATTAAACTTACATTTAATTAACACATTGATAGTCTGGGGACAAAATTTACTCCTTTGAAAAGTAAAACACCATGTTTTCTTCTTTGATTTTATTTTATAATTTTTTATTTTCAGAAATATTGATGCTTTAAAAACTGTTTTATGTAGCAGTTTAACAAAACTCTTTTTTTTGGTGGGGGGTGGTGGGGGGAAAATAATTCATACATATTTACTGTGGTAGATAGTGTGACAACTAAATTGTCATGTCCTCAGCTCAAATTCAAATCTCTCTTTCTACGTTTCTACACTTAATGCATTGTATAACGTAATATGCAAGATGAATATTGTTCAAACGTACCCGCTTATTTGAACTCAATTTAAATAGTATGTTATATGTTAGATTGTACCTTAAACAACTTAACATGTACATGCCAAGAGAAAAAAATCAATAGTTTTGTTTCTGTGGCTTAAGGGGGCTATGCCGCCAATAACAGCCAACATTTTGCATCATAAGTACACCGTTTCTGAGCCTACTGACGACGAGGTATATGGTCATATACCACTATTGCATTTCCCATAGGCCTCCATTATAGCCTTTTGGCCTACAACCTCTATTCCTATATCTGAACGGATGATAAAACCTAACTGTTTTTAAAGAACTATCTTAGAGACACTCAAAAATGACCAGCAAATTGGGGATAATCTGATGCTTTCAGCCTCTAATAGTTCACTGAAGGTGGCCACCCCCAGAATGGCAGTAAAGAAATTTTACTTTTTGCAAATATACTCTCAGTAAAATTGTATCCATCAAAATGCAAATTTCAGTCAAAATATCCTAAATCAACATGTTTTATGATAGAAACATATTATTTTGATGTTTTATGGGGATTTGTTATGATTTGGGTAATTTAATCCAATCAGAATCTACCTTACAATCTGACTATATGCCCTAATAGACCCTATACTTTTTTCAACCAATCAGAAGCCCCAAATCAATAGTGGTATCTGACCTAAATAGACATTCAAACCTAACTGAAGTTTGTTTTTTCTGGCTAAAGTGTTTCATACATTCATTCTGAGGAAAATGGTGTCTTTTGTTTTTAGAAAAAAATACTTTTTCTACAAATTATGAGGGCTTTAAAGGGCTTCGGCTGATGTCAAATTCATGCGATTTTTACGCGTAAATCCAGAATCTTTAAAATGCCATATCTCGACAACCATTCCAATCTTTTGTTTCAAATAAAGTGATTTTGAATTGATCTCTCTTGAAAATCATTTCTACTGAAAAATGATATTTGTGATTTTCAGGGCTCAAAATAGCAGATTTTATCCAAAAAATGCCATGGTTTTTGTATATATTCAAACTCTGCCTTCAAATGGATTAAATAACATTATGCAGCAGATTATATATGTGAAACCATCAAGAAAATGCAACTTTTCACTTTAAAAATGACAAAAAATAATTCTGAGAATATTCTCCCCAACTCCATTTTTAAGGCCATGCCATGTTTTACAATATGATCATTACACAAGATTGCCTGTAACTGTACAATTTAATGTATTTTTTTATTTGATATTGTTTGTGCCACCTTTACAGGTCATTTTCATGCAACCTTGCAGCCAAAAAGCACTGTTGACAGTACAGATCCATGAAAATTCATTAAAATGAAGGGGGTGGGGTAGATAAAAACTGTAAAAAAAAATTAGAAAATGTCATATTTTTTGCCAACTAAATTATTTAATTTGTAAAATGTATTAAACCGCATAAAATATTTGCATATCAACACTAACCGTCAAGACACGATGAACTCAGAGTCAGAGTTTACCTCAACAGCTTTTTCAAAACAGACATAAGCGCCTTTTCGACATCTTAGCAGACTAGTCGCTTTCTGACATTTTTGCCAAAGAAATGTATGCAAAACCCTCAGAAATTAATAAACTTACTAGATATACCTTTAATTGTGTCAAATAGGTGCATTACAGGCCAATTGTGTATACCAGGTGTCAGGTATGGCTAATTTTGTGTCCACAATCCTAATAAAAGATATTAAATTACCTATATTGCATCATAAAACTTTCAAATATTTAAAAATCATTAAAAAAGTTACAAGAAAAGTCAAAATACAACATAATTCAACATTTCTCACACTTTCAAATCATTGTGTTAGAAAAAAAGTATGTCTACTTTCACTTTTACCACATGCAGAATCTAGCTTTAGGTCATATACCACTATTGCATTTCCCATAGGCCTCCAATATAGCCTTTTGGCCTACAACCCTATTCCTATATCGGAACGGATGATAAAACCTAACTGTTTTTAAAGAACTATCTTAGAGACACTCACAAATGACCAGCAAATTGGGGATAATCTGATGCTTTCAGCCTCTAATAGTTCACTGAAGGTGGCCACCCCCAGAATGGCAGTAAAGAAATTTTACTTTTTGCAAATATACTCTCAGTAAAATTGTATCCATAAAAATGCAAATTTCAGTCAAAATATCCTAAATCAACATGTTTTATGATGGAAACATATTATTTTGATGTTTTATGGGGATTTGTTATGATTTGGGTAATTTAATCCAATCAGAATCTACCTTACAATCTGACTATATGCCCTTATAGACCTATACTTTTTTCAACCAATCAGAAGCCCCAAATCAATAGTGGTATCTGACCATATGTATTGCTTGCATATTTTGAGAGTCCAAATTCTAATGACACAATGTAAACGGTTTTAGCCAGCCAGGCTAGACGAAGATGGAAAGTGGAATTAACAGTTACCAACTCGTGCTTCCTTTTGCGCATAGTCATTCGCGGGCGTTTTTGGAACCCGTGAATAAACGTTTCTATTAATCGGGCCATAATTTATGACCTTGGGCACCTGGGTAGATTTTTTATATACATGTTTTATAGTGCTATTGCGGGTTAAATTTCTTTAACATTATAACAAAACCACATGTTAAATAATAACTACATAAAAGAGTATATTGGTATAATAACTACTGTTACAATAAATGTAGTAGTCAATATTATCTACTTGTGTGAATGATGCATTTTATAGTATAGGAATATGTTATGAATGATTTGAACAATAAAAAAATAAAATAAAAAAGTGGCTTTACCACAAGGCGTTTTCATCTCTTGCGATTCAAAAATGTCTTTGCGAAGCTCAATGGATGGCTACGGAAAGATTGTAAACAGACCCAGGAGCGTCTGTTTTCATTCTATTCAATCATATCACGTATGAAAACATATAGAAAGTAACAAAAAAATCTCTATTCATATTCGACGTCTAGGCATCCTGAAATGCAAAGTACACTTTCTCATATTGCTTGTTATTATGAGATGTAAAATCTTGAATATTATTTAGCCATCGATCTTCATTTGTATTTTCCCTACTCGATGGTACCGCATTTGAAAATTCACACCAAATTTCTTGTTTAAAACTAGGATAGCTCAGGCGTAGATGAGTTATTTTAATCAGTGTTTGCGACCTACCTTACCAGCTGTTCTCACTAAATGAATATGCAAATATTGCGGTACAAGTGAATGAACTTTCTGCATTTCTTCTCGATATTAAATATAAATGATTGATTCCAAACACCTTCTTAGTGCTGTATGAATGTGTAATGTATTGACACTCATATCCGGCAGCACCTTACTGGTACACTGTCAGTCTGATATTCCCAGTTGCAATATTAAGAAACCGGAGCTTTTAATAAATAAAGTGCTAGTCTGATCGATTCTGACGATAAGTAAACTGGCACAGAAGTGATTTACATGTCTGGATTAGATTGATAGAACCATTAAAGAATGACATTACATTGGCAACAAAATATGTGATCCGAAGCACTTGCATGGGCAATACTATAACGAACACGGCTAGTTTTCAGCCGATTAAACACGGTAGAATATATAACGGATAAAACAAGGTAGATATGCAACCGATAAAACAAGGTGGATGTACAACCGATAAAAAAAGGCAGATATAAAACCAATAAAAGAAGGTAGATATAAAACACAGATAAGGTATGAAAGCACTAATTATTTTCGCCATAGACACCAATGTTAAAGTGTCACATATTAATGATTTGCTGCAAATTCAACTCAAGTATGGATAATGCAGCAGTGTAATGTTCATATAGAAAACTATTTTTCCACTTGAAAAATCACTAGAAAAAGTAAGAAAGTTCTTGTTTGTTTACTTAACAGGTCAAGGGTACAGCTGTTTTTATTGATGGACTGTTTTCATTGCTCACAAAGTGCAAGCATAGAGTCGAAATTTCGAAAATGTTCGTCAGTGATCCAGTAAAACCTATTAATACGCTTCTTATACCTATAACCACAAAATCGAATAGAAATGGGCAGTTTTCCCCTACTTATAATGCCCATTTCCATCGAAAAAGGAGGGATTACTTTTTATTATAAGATAATATAAGATAAGATAAGATAAGATAAGATAAGATAAGATAAAGATAAGATAAGATAAGATAAAAATAAAGATAAGATAATATAAAGAAAATGTTATAAGTCCATCAGGAAGAGTAGCCATCATAAGATAAGATTTATTTCGAGCCGGCAAGTCATACAATGAGGCAACATAAGCTCTGATGAGCTCTTGAACCGACTATTAATAAGAAATATAAACAGTATCAACAACGTATAATGGCTGAACGTTAAGAATGCATACACAGATAGCCTACATGTAAGGCTGAATTAAGCATACTAATCTAAGATAATCACAATTTAAAACACAGATCCTGAGTACCATAATATACATTTTTAAAGGTCATAGAATTGGCAAATAAAAGTAGTGACCATTCATACATATGCATAATCTTAGTTATTTACTGTTTAAAATTAAAACCCATACAGCCATTGCCTATCCTACAGAGGGCAGCCTTGGCAAATCTTGCACATATCACATCCTACTATAGGTTAAGAACTGTTTAAGATATTTTTGTAAAAATCTGAAATTAGCAATGTGGAGTAAAGGCTGTATAAAAACAAAAATAAAACTCTTATCAATTCATACCAGTTATGAAATGAACTGATTGACACTAGCTGCATGCATGGATTGTTTCAAAAGATATACACAAGCATACATATTGAAATCAGTTCATTTGCCAGCAAAACAAAACATAAGAGAAAAGCAGTGTCACAAAATGTCACGGGTAGACCGTACTGGTCGTACATAGCTCTTGTAAGTTATCGGTTACACCCAAATCTATTGTTCGAGTTGAAACAATTTCACAATATTCATGATCTATTCATGTAACACGTAAAAGCGTGCACATTTTAAGTGGCCGCCAGAGAGGCCGTGTCATAAGTTTAGTTTTGTGCTAATGCATGTAAATGTATAGGTATATTTTCCTTAAACGGCAAAATAGTATAAGGGGCCTCTCGTGTAGTTTCAATACTGCAGATTTAGCCACGTTTGTCACGGACTGAACGGGGGAAATAATGATTTGGGCGTAATGTTTGCTATAAAACCCATTGTCTTCTAGCTCTCGCCGGGATGATCGATAGTACTTTGTTGGAACAGAGATTGGACGGCAAAATTCATAGGCAACATGTGGTTAGTAGTTTTATTAAACTTTTATCGTACATTTGTATTCAGTGGGCGGCGCCATCTTGTTTGGCGGTTACGACATCCGGTTAGCATTGATGTTTCTCAAACATAACTTTAGACTAGCATATGATTTTGAAGTTACTTTATTAGATGTAATTATTGTAATTGATCATTATTTGTAAAACAATATTAATTTGATAACAGTGGATAATAGGTGCATTAGTTAACGTTGGCGTATAACTCAGTGATTGGAATACACGATTGTTAAACATTAGTTAACAATGAGATGAGTGACTAGGATAAATGTTCGACGCGTATGCATAGCGTTGTATAATGTGGTCATTGGTTGACATGCGTGCATGCATAACTCAGTGAGTGTAATATATGAGTGATTTGATAATGTTTATATTACATGTATTAGGGGCATTGATTAACAGCGACGTACATAGCGTATACATGGCGTTGTAGAATATGTATACATTGCTACTCATCATTAGTACAGCTTACATATATTGATTGAATAATGATTTGTTTGGGTAATGATAATTATGCAAGATTGTTATGTTTGTCAACCGACATCTAAAACGTATGTATAATTACAGCCTTAGCCATCCAGGGTATAAGCCATCCAGGGTTGGAGTAAGCCATCTAGGTTTGGATATCCAGGAGTGGAGCTAAGCTTCCACGATTAACGTTTACGAGCGGTGGAGACGGTCCCCGTACCTGCGCAGCATGGCCAGGTTTTACTAACGACAACCCCCGGGACACAAGGTGGGCCCGTTACCAGTCCTCACTGGAGGATTATCACTCACAATCTCAGTGGAGGTTAACTATCATTGCATCGCGTCATCAACCCTTACAGAAGGCATTTGATGACAATCATCCATTGAATTCGCGCATCATCATCTTCATGAGCTCTCGCGCATCACAGTTATCGCGCTAGATCAACATTGTTATAGCTTTAACAACACTTTAGTGTCTTAGACATTCAGTATTTATAACAATACTAAGGACGTCTTAAACGTTCATGAGAACATTCTTTTCATAGTTCATTTGTGTATTCGCTTGTTTTTTTAGATAATTGTATATATATTAAACATATTTTAAAAGTTGCATTAAACTTATGTAAATGCATTCACCGTCATTGATTCTTTCCTGAGTTAGCCCAACCACTAAGGTCATCCTGTGACAACTGGTTTTCAGAGTAGTGGGATTTTGGGCGACTACGGAGGGAAAGAATCAATAAGTGATCTTTATTATGATATACTAAATCTCTACTTATTATTTTAGAATTGTGTACCACCCTCTGATCCATCAAGGCGACTGTCGACGATCACGGCCGCAGCTTGGAAGACAAGTCAAGACACGACAAGGGTAGGGTGAGTCCAAACGGTTGGTTTGTCCGTTCTTTCCTTGGCACGAGGTCGCAGTGGTCTACACGAGTGGGTCTGAGGCACTTTTGCTCAATAATTTGGGTGTTTGTTTTTACCTCCCTTGATATACACATAGTATCCAATTAGGTTGGCGAACAAGACGTTCTACTCATGTTGTGACACTCGAGTATACTTATATTGATGGGAGAAGTAAATATACATGTACATGTTATACACATTTCGATGATTGTTTAAGGTTTATGTCCAACATCAAATTAAGATATTTTATGTAGTGTATATGTTTTGTGGAAGCTAGATACTATCTATACATAACCGTTAGTAGTTAGCGCTAGTACAAATGTGTATGTAACTTGTCCTATGATGATGCCCAGGTATTTACTGAGGACAGTGACTTACCATTAGTAGTTAGTTGAATTATTAGTGACGTGTGTATTGTAACTATTGTAGTGTGTAGTTCACAATGTCTATAACCATGACGTCCATAAAGGATCTTACGAAAATGGGTAAGGAGTTAGGGTATGCTGTAGAGGAGCTTAGAACCTTTGTTAAAGACGAACAGGCTAGGTAAAGGGAATTTAGACTTAAGGAAAGAGAATTAGCAAAGCAGGAAAGAGATGAAGAAAGTAGAAAAGCTAAAGAGAAGCTAGAAACTGAGAAAGATAGGTTAGAAGTAGAAAGTAGATTAGCTAAAGAGAAGCTAGAATTCGAAAGTAGATTAGCTAAAGAGAAGCTAGAATTCGAAAGTAGGTTAGCTAAAGAGAAGCGAGATGATGATAAAGAGAAGGTAGAATTAGAAAGTAGACTAGCCACAGAGAAGTTAGAATTAGAAGGTAGATTAGCTAAAGAGAAGCGAGATGGTGATAAAGAGAAGGTAAAATTAGAAAGTAGATTAGTAAGAGAGAAGAAAGAGGCGGATAAAGAGCAGATAGAATTAGCACGGCAGTTAGAACATGAGAGGTTCGAAACAGATGGTAGACTAACTCAGGCTAAGGCAATGATGGAGAGGGAGAAATCAGAGTTTGAGCATAAGTTAGCTTTAGAGTTGGAAGCAGCTAAGACACATAGTAAGGAAAGTAAAACTGAAGGGAAAGATAGTTATTCTGGGAAGATAAAAGGTTCGAAGTTACCATACTTTGATGCTGACAAAGATAACATGGACAGTTACTTGTTACGGTTCGAGCGTTATGCTGAGTTACAGGAATGGACCAAAGATAAGTGGGCAGTTCATTTAAGTGCGTTATTGAGAGGCAAGGCCTTCGATGTATTTTCTAGATTACCTAGTGTAGATGCTCTTGACTATGACAAGTTAAAAGATGCTCTTTTAAAGAGATTTGAGTTAACTGAAGAAGGTTTTAAAAAGCGGTTTAGAGCTTGTCTGCCTGAGAAAGGCGAGTCATTTATTCAGTTTATTAGTAGGTCTAGAAATTACTTAGATAGGTGGTTAAAGTTAGGGAAGGTAGCGCAGACTTATCAGGGCCTCGTAGATTTCTTGTTGCGGGACCAGCTATTCAATGTTTGTAGTAGAGATCTGTTCTTATATCTTAAAGAAAGAAAACTAACTAGTGTAGATGAAATGGCAACTCAAGCAGATCAGTTTGCCGAGGCTAGAGGTGGAGCTCATAATGTAGTGTCGAAAGACAGAACTTTTAGAGATAGGCAAGGGGACGATCATAAACAGAAAGGCCAGAGTGGAAACTATAGAGGTGGAGGTAGTTCGATGGGTGCTAGAGGAGGTAGCAATAGTGGTAACATAGGTAGACCTTTTATTCGTTGTCGTCACTGTAATGGGAATCATGCTTCACATGAGTGTAGGAAAGCGGTGAAAGTGTCCGCTGTCGTAGACAATTTTAGTGACAATAGTAGAGTGGACAACCATGTAGGTAGTCCGAACCAAGGTTTTAACAACCCATGGAATTTCGGTAGAGGTAGAGGTGGTCAAAACCGAGGTAGAGGTAGAGGCAGAGGTAGTAATAGTCCGGTTATTAAAACCGAGAGTAGTAGCTGTTGTGTTAAAGCGGATGGTGTAATGGCGAAGATCGGAACATGTCTCTTTCCGTATGCAAATCTTCCAACGGCAGATGGTAGAGTGAATGGCACGGACGTAATTGTAATGAGGGATACAGGTTGTACAGGTGTGGTAGTTAGGCGTAGTTTAGTTACGGATGACCAGTTGGTAGGTAAACACTCACCGTGTATGTTGTTAAATAAGTCGGTAGAGCACGTACCAATAGCGAGAATAGATGTAGATACACCTTTCTTTAAAGGGACTACAGAGGCACTATGTATGGATGACCCGATGTATGATTTAACGATAGGGAACATAGAAGGTTCAGCACTTCCGGTAATGTCCGATTTTAGAAGTAGCATAAGTGATGCCGTAGAGACTAGAGCGCAGGTTCAGAAGCAAGCTCAGGCTTATAGAAAATTAAAGGTTCCTGCAGCCGTAGGTGACATATCTAAAGCGGAGTTTATAGAAGCACAAACTCAAGACGAGTCATTAGGTCCTTGTAAGGTGAAGGCCAAGGATGGTGTAGTGAAGAAGTGTAAAGGGTCCGGTAGTTGTAAGTTTGTACATAAGAATAGGTTATTGTACAGAGAATTTGAAGATAGTGGTAGTAGACAGTTTCACCAATTAGTGGTACCTACCCAGTATAGAACGACAGTGCTTAAGGTAGCTCATGAGTCGATTATGGGAGGTCATTTAGGCGTAAAGAAAACGTCCGATAGAGTATTGGCAGAATTTTATTGGCCAGGCGTTAGTGGAGATGTAACTAGGTATTGTAGGTCCTGCGATGTATGCCAAAGGACAGTACCAAAAGGTCGAGTTGGACCAATTTTTCCAGTGTCGGATAGGAAAAATAGGTACATTTTTACCATGGTAGACTATGCAACTAGTTATCCGGAGGCAGTAGCATTGCCCTTAATTGAAACTGAGAGAGTAGCTGAGGCTTTAGTCGATATGTTCAGTAGGCTAGGTGTACCAGAGGAAATGCTGACTGATTGTGGGTCACAGTTTACGTCAGAACTTATGGCTGAAGTAAGCAGGTTATTGTCTTTGCGTCAAATCATGACAACACCATATCACCCTATGTGTAACGGGTTAGTCGAACGATTTAACGGGACGTTAAAGCAAATGTTACGGCGTATGTGTACCGAGAGACCCAAAGATTGGGACAAGTATCTCAATGCTTTATTGTTTGCATTTAGAGAGGTTCCACAAGAGAGTTTAGGATTTTCTCCGTTTGAGTTATTGTACGGTAGGTCAGTTAGAGGTCCCATGAGGATTCTTAGAGAGATGTGGGCAGGTGAAGTAGATAGTGATGAGGTTAAGACTACATATCAGTATGTTTTAGATCTGAAGGAGAAACTAGAGGAGACTTGTAAGATAGCTCAGTCAGTTAGTTAAGGCAAGTACCAAGTATAAACGGTACTATGACCAGAAAGCTAGAGCTAGGAAGTTTAAGATAGATGACCAGGTGTTACTGTTACTCCCGACCGACAATAACAAGTTATTACAATGGAAAGGTCCGTTTTACGTTAGAGGGATAGTGAACACTATGGATTACCGTATCGAGATAAACGGAAAGTTAAAGATCTTTCATGCGAATATGCTGAAAGAGTATATCAGTAGAACCGATAATGGGCAACAATGGGTGTTAACAGTAGTTAATGTTGCAGTTATTGAGGATAGTGAGGAAGACAGTAGTGAGGACACTAGTCCCATGTATTTTCCCACTAGTGTAGGTACGGAGACAGCAGCCGATGTAGACATATCGGGCATGCTTAGTGTAGAGCAGCAACGAGAGATGGGTAGTTTACTCTCGGAGTTCAGTGATGTCTTGTCCGAAAACCCGGGGCAGACAGATGGAGTGCAACATGATATTGTACTCACATCAGGAGAACCAATTATAATTAAGGGGTATCCCATTCCATTTCACTCCCGATCAATTGTTGATGAGGAGGTGAAAGACATGTTGAAATTGGGTGTCATCGAACCTTCAAACGCCCCATTTTCATCCCCAGTCGTACTTATTAAGAAGAAAGATGGGTTAATTCGATTCTGCATCGATTTTAGGCAGCTCAATAAACGTACCATCTTTGATGCAGAGCCAATGCCTAATATTGAGGAGGTATTCTCTAAACTTGCGGGATATTCGTATTTCTCCAAGTTAGACCTCAGTAAAGGTTATTGGCAAGTCCCACTTTCAGACCGAGCTAAAGAGATGACCCTTCGAAACTTCGCAAGGACTTTTTAAGTTCAATTTCATGCCCTTTGGTCTCGTAAACGCCCCAGCAACATTCTGTAGGTTAATGAGGAAAGTCCTGAAGGATTTGTCCAACACAGACAGTTTTATAGATGACATCCTGGTGTTTACAACAACATTTGAAGACCATATTAAGGCTCTACGTAATCTGTTGGAACGGCTACGCCGGTTTAAACTGAATGCAAAACCTAGCAAGTGTCACATCGGTTACGCAGATATAGAGTGTCTGGGTCATGTTGTCGGGAGGGACCAGAAATTGAAACCCAACCCCGACAAGGTTAAGGCAATTCAGGAAGCACCAAGACCCGAGACAAAGAAACAAGTTAGGTAATTTTTAGGGTTGGCGGGTTTTTACAGGACGTTTATTCCAAACTTTTCGGCTATAGCTGCACCTTTGTCAGACTTGACAAAGAAAGGTCAACCCAATAGGATAACTTGGGGGGAAAGCCAGGAGCGAGCTTTTGTCTCTTTAAAGGGGTGTCTGGTCAAAACCCCAATACTAAAATTACCTGAACTTAACCAGGAGTTTATCCTCAGAACGGATGCCTCCGATATCGGGGTGGGTGCAGTCCTACTGCAAGAGCAAGATGGGTGTAGTCTCCCCGTAGCTTACGCAAGTCGGAAACTATTACCCCGGGAATGTCACTACTCTGTTATCGAAAGGGAGTGTCTTGCAGTAGTGTGGGGTGTCAGTAAATTCCACCGATATGTTTTTGGTAGGGAATTTGTCTTGGAGACGGACCACCAACCGTTAGCTTATATGAATAAAGCAAAGGTAGCTAACAGTAGGTTTATGAGGTGGGCACTGACTCTGCAGCCTTACCGGATGAAAATTAAAGCGATCCGAGGAAAGGACAATATTGGGGCAGACTATTTAAGTCGCCGCACATAATGACCGGTTTAATACAATAGTGTATTGCAGTGTATTGTACAATAGTAGTATATGTTACGACAGGGTAGTGTACAATTGTAGAATAGTGTTGAAATTGTAATTACATATTATAGTTAGGTTATAACTGCAGTGGATGTTTTCCGGAAGACGGTCGTTGTACTGGCTGAAGGTTGCATCCCTCAGTAGTAATAGTTAACATACTCAAACGATTGAGCGATCAGCTTGTACGTTTTGTCGCTCATTTGCTCAGAAGAATTAATAGTTTCTTAACGTGTAAATATTAATTGTCATTTTGTTGAATTTTAAAAGTGTAGCACTTTCTTTAAGTGGGGAGATGTTGTCACAAAATGTCACGGGTAGAGCGTACTGGTCGAACTTAGCTCTTGTAAGTTATCGGTTACACCCAAATCTATTGTTCGAGTTGAAACAATTTCACAATATTCATGATCTATTCATGTAACACGTAAAAGCGTGCACATTTTAAGTGGCCGCCAGAGAGGCCGTGTCATAAGTTTAGTTTTGTGCTAATGCATGTAAACGTATAGGTATATTTTCCTTAAACGGCAAAATTGTATAAGGGGCCTCTCGTGTAGATTCAATACTGCAGATTTAGCCACGTTTGTCAGGGACTGAACGGGGGAAATAATGATTTGGGCGTAATGTTTGCTATAAAACCCATTGTCTTCTAGCTCTCGCCGGGATGATCGATAGTACTTTGTTGGAACAGAGATTGGACGGCAAAATTCATAGGCAACATGTGGTTAGTAGTTTTATTAAACTTTTATCGTACATTTGTATTCAGTGGGCGGCGCCATCTTGTTTGGCGGTTACGACATCCGGTTAGCATTGATGTTTCTCAAACATCACTTTAGACTAGCATATGATTTTGAAGTTACTTTATTAGATGTAATTATTGTAATTGATCATTAATTGTAAAACAATATTTTTATTTTTTTTTTGATAACAGTGGATAATAGGTGCATTAGTTAACGTTGGCGTATAACTCAGTGATTGTAATACACGATTGTTAAACATTAGTTAACAATGAGATGAGTGACTAGGATAAATGTTCGACGCGTATGCATAGCGTTGTATAATGTGGTCATTAGTTGACATGCGTGCATGCATAACTCAGTGAGTGTAATATATGAGTGATTTGATAATGTTTATATTACATGTATTAGGGGCATTGATTAACAGCGACGTACATAGCGTATACATGGCGTTGTAGAATATGTATACATTGCTACTCATCATTAGTACAGCTTACATATATTGATTGAATAATGATTTGTTTGGGTAATGATAATTATGCAAGATTGTTATGTTTGTCAACCGACATCTAAAACGTATGTATAATTACAGCCTTAGCCATCCAGGGTATAAGCCATCCAGGGTTGGAGTAAGCCATCTAGGTTTGGATATCCAGGAGTGGAGCTAAGCTTCCACGATTAACGTTTACGAGCGGTGGAGACGGTCCCCGTACCTGCGCAGCATGGCCAGGTTTTACTAACGACAACCCCCGGGACACAAGGTGGGCCCGTTACCAGTCCTCACTGGAGGAATATCACTCACAATCTCAGTGGAGGTTAACTATCATTGCATCGCGTCATCAACCCTTACAGAAGGCATTTGATGACAATCATCCATTGAATTCGCGCATCATCATCTTCATGAGCTCTCGCGCATCACAGTTATCGCGCTAGATCAACATTGTTATAGCTTTAACAACACTTTAGTGTCTTAGACATTCAGTATTTATAACAATACTTAGGACGTCTTAAACGTTCATGAGAACATTCTTTGCATAGTTCATTTGTGTATTCGCTTTTTTTTTTAGATAATTGTATATATATTAAACATATTTTAAAAGTTGCATTAAACTTATGTAAATGCATTCACCGTCATTGATTCTTTCCTGAGTTAGCCCAACCACTAAGGTCATCCTGTGACAAGCAGAACAAGTAATTAACTATGCACTGCATACAACACGTTAACAAGTGAAATCTAGAAGAAATTACTTATTAGCACATGGAAAGCAGACAACATAATAAAAGTAAGCACATGAGTATACTAGACATAAATACTTTGCACATACAAAAGCACATAAAAGCATTGTTCCAGTGTATGTTAAATCCTGTGCTGTAGAGTCCCTACCCAGGTTTACAGGCTATTTACTCCAATTTCAAATAAGACTTCGGGAATGATTGAAGTTCGTGGATGTTCTGTAATTTTCAGGAAAGGGGTTCCACACCACAGGAGCAGCATAACTGAAGGAGTTTTTACCGAATGTACCAGTCTTTACACTAGGTACCTGTAATATATCTGAGTATCTAAAATTATATTTGGTATTCCGTTTAAAGAGGCTCTAACTATATATTTTTGCCCACCAGTTGATATAAACTTTACTTAATTGTAAAGAGGACTATGAAAAAAGGTAAACGGCAATAATTTCACCCCATGTAATATGCGTTTTGCTGGGAAAAACAGGATAGAAAAGATCGGATTTTTGAAATTGTATTCGTAATTGTTTTAGACAAGCCGATTACGGAGATTTTCCGATCTTATTCGTTTACAATCGGAACTGCCTCGTCGGATTGGCGACGAGTTCCGATCGATTCGTTTACTATTGGAACTGCCCGAGTAGTTTGTTTTCGTTCGACTGAATGGCATTGCGCATGTCCGATAAAATCATAAAAACTCGTAGTTCTCCGGCAGGAATAAACGGCTGGGCAGCATTTTATTCAAGATATTGTTTTGATCATAATTAATAATTTACAGAACTAGAATACGAACCTTGTTGCTTCTTA
Organism: Cyrtodaria siliqua; assembly: GCA_037043455.1. Taxonomy (NCBI): domain Eukaryota; kingdom Metazoa; phylum Mollusca; class Bivalvia; order Adapedonta; family Hiatellidae; genus Cyrtodaria; species Cyrtodaria siliqua. The sequence continues at coordinate 21,544 of JAWPHD010009025.1, read as the reverse complement.
GAATTCTCATAAAATAGCTTTGCATACATATAAATGCAGTAATATTGAGTATTTAATACTTTACATTAAAAATCGCGTAGATATAGGTAGTGCCTCTTTAACAACAAGACAATCGTCAGACAACTCTGATATAGTTAGAGCGTTGGTCTGTAGGAAATAAAACTTTACTACATTACTTAATACATTTATACTATTAAATCCGCCATTTCATTGCGAAGTGCATTAATCCAATATCCGATGGAAGGAGATAGATTAACTGTCTGATCCTCTTATTCTGAATAATATCAATAATATCAAGATTGCTAGTGGTAAGATGACCGGCAGGTTCATAACACAATTTAGAATTATGGCATTCTCAATCAGCGACATTAGATGTCCCGATTTGAAGATCAGAAACTATCCTATTATAATTGAAAATAAGATTTTTAATTGATTACTTATACTTTTAAAGGAGTCTCAATATTCTTATAATACTTTGTATTTTGTCAGTCAACTACTTGTCATTAAAAACACTTGTTGGATTAAATAAATCGATGCATTTGTTTACATTCGTTTTTTATAAAACAAGAAATCCCGAGAATGCTATTTCTATCTCTAGGTTTCTTTCGTTGTTTCCACGGGATCCACATTTCAGTATTTACTATTTTCTATTTCCAGTCAAAAGTGAATAGGCATAATGTCTTTTTTGCTAATAATCCACGCGAATAGATATTTCTATAAACAAACATATTTTTATATTACCAGTTTGCTGTTATTACCAGAACCCTTTCTGCAGTGAAAGTAGGTGTAAAACCAGAACAGGAACTGCAGCATTTACAAAACATAAAACGCACACATAAACAAACGACAATTATGAAGGAAATGCAAAGTATGAGACGCCACAAAAATAAATGTATTGACATTATGGCTACCGCCTTGGATAATCATATTCTCTAACAAACTAGGTAATAAAGAGATTATTTAACTGCTGGGATCGATTATACGGAAATCCTTCACGAGATGATAGGCGTGTGGTTCTTTTCACTCACTCACTTACGCTCGTGAGTGAAAAACAACACACGCCTACCATCGAGTGAAGGATTTCCGTATAATCGATCACAACAGTTAAATAATCTATTAGTGATTATGAATATTCTTTCACTGAGAAATCCCAATCTTTCACCGAAAAAAATGTAATAAATACGCATAACATATAGATGATCCACAAAGCAAGTACTCAATGACTTGGCAGAAGCCAGAGTAACAAAAGAACAAACCGTTAAGGGTACAACAAGACAATAGTTAAGACGAGCATTATTTAAAAACGTTACCGTCCTCTCATGATCTAAGTACATGTCATCATAGCGTCCACAATCTTTCCGGTCTTCAAATAGAAAAGCAAAGTTGCGAACTGTAAGTGGGTCAACCACTACACATGCAGTGCGTTTTAAAATGATAGGGTCATCATCTATTTTGATAAACGTTTTAAGAAGCTTAATAAAGATTGTAAAATTTTAAATCCCTTCATCATTGAAGTCAGCTTGTGATAGTTCTTGCTGCAGAATAGTTCTTAAATTACTTGTATATTTTAAAAGTAAATCAGGGTTACGATAATAAAATGTTGCAAAGGTTTTTCGAAGTTAATGTTAACGATAGCACTGATGTAATTATATCCCTATGTGGCGTTTTAGTTATACAAATGTCATCAGCTCGACGACAAGCTATTGAAAAACGAAACAGTTTAGATAAGTATACACCAGACGAAGTTGCTTGGGGAACATCCCATCTAGGAGGGGATAATAAGCAATGTCAAATTGAAATCATCTCTCTTGTCATATAATATATGCCTCATATTTCTCCATTTTCAATCGAGATATATATCGGAAAAAAATACATGACAGTATCTGAAATTAGCTTTGTCGAGATGAAGTGTTCGGATACATCTTACTATAGTATCTATCTCGCCAACAACTGCACGCATTTACAATATATGTACACCGTTTCTAAACCTATTGACGACGACATGTATATAACGTGAATATTTTGAGAATTCAAACTCTATAGACACAATATTAACATATAAACGGTTTTAACAAGCTAGGCCAAACCCCAAGGCAAGAGAGTCGGTTTAAGAGTTACCAACATAATTCATTTTACGCATATTCTATCATGGGTATTTCAACAACCCTTGAATAAGCATATGCTTTTAATCGGCACATATACGTTATTATATAAACAAAATTAAACTAGACTGAACTCGATCTTTTATTTTTATCATCAGCTTTATATAAATGTTTATGTCCCTAAATGACCATTAAATAAATTCTATGTCCCATCTGCAGCTTTAAATGACTACCAGTACCGAACTGTTTTCTGTCAGTATACTGTGTGTGTGTGTGTGTGTTTGTGTGTGTGTGTGTGTGTGTGTGTAGTTCTGAGGTATAACGTCCCTCCACCAGCATACTCGACAAGCCGTGAGGTGTTTCTAGTAGTTTTGTTTGAGACGACAAAACAGTGGGAAGGAAACAAAGGAATATCCGGCAACTTACTTGCGAATAGATTCATATGGATCTTTAACGTGCTCGGAGAATCCCGGTTTACGTCCACATGCGATCATTTTATCATTTCTTCTTGAATTTATTCGTGAATTCTGAAAGAATTTTGATCATGCAGATCACACATACCTCTACTAAGCGAGCCATTTCCTCCGCCGCTAATGACAAAGTGATTATTCCAGCTCATCTGTGTTTAACGCAGTCGAAATTTCCAAATTACCATATATATAGTTAGGGTCAGTCTGGACCTTGTGTTGGGGGCGCTAATGTGCAGGAAGAGTTATAGCTTACCTCGGGCATGTGTACATCAATCAAAGTCCGTTTAATATTCACGAACAAATGACAATTTCCTATAATAAATGATAAATTAATAAATTGCTCATTTTTTTATGAATTTATTTTTTATGAATTTAACCAAAGGCGGATCCAAGGGAGTGGGGACGGAGCCGGCGCGCGCCCCCTAAAACCTGCCAAAAAAACATCCAAAACAACGTGTTTTGCCATGTTTTATATTTATGCCACCCTCATGCGTCCCACTAAGAAATGAAATGGCAAAAAACGTTAGTTGTTTTTCTTGCTTTTTGCTTGAGCCACATAAAGATGACTTTCGCTTCCTATTGCGTTTGGTTCTGTATAAAATGAATAGACGAACTTGAAAAGACCACAATAAAACAATTTGTTGTAATGTATATACAGTATGTAGGGCCTTTTTACCCTTCTTTGCAGCAGCCTGTCATATAACGCAATTGTGAAAATTAGTACAGGATGCATTGCCGTACACGACTAGTTTTCAGCCGATTAAACACGGTAGAATATATAACGGATAGAACTAGGTAGATATGCAACCGATAAAACAAGGTGGATGTACAACTGATAAAAAAGGTAGATATAAAACCAATAAAAGAAGGTAGATATAAAACACAGTTAAGAGGAGAAAACGTGTTCAGATGTTTCTTAAATGAGGATTTTGTGTTGTCATTTTCATAACAAGCTTAAAAACACCTACTTCATGCAAATCGAATGATTATTTGCCGAGATATGGTCTTGTGAATGCCAAGGACAATAGTCTGAAATCGACAAAAGTCAGAGATATTTGTTTTAATTTTACACTATCTGAATTGTCATACAAAACGGCATTTCTTGTCAATACACCATATTAAATAGATCAAATGTTTAGAACATTTAATGGACATAAATAAAATATGCATTTTAGGTACAATTAGGACGATGAATATGCCAGTTTATGTCGATTTTCATGCCAAAATTGATTTTTCAGTCAAATTCTTCAAAATTGGTGGTACCATACTTGATTATAGTAGCGAATACGAGCTTAATAATGCCAAAAATACCGCTAAAATCAGAATTGATACTAGCTGAACGCTACCAAGTCGAGTTTGAATGATAAGGAATAATATTTTACCTTTTACACAAATCTTCATTTTTCACAGTATCCTATTTTAGTGGGGTAGGGAAAAGATTTAGTGGTTCCATGCCTACCAAACCTGTTGTCATGCAGATTTAATTCATGAAAACATGTTGCAAACATGCAACCCTACATGTTGATACCAAAAAGACATAGTTCAACTGCAAACACTTCACCAGTATGTCATTTTAAACACGAAAAAAAAATGAAACTCAAAATTACGGCTTTTATAGACAAAATTGGACTAAAAACGCTCAAACCCTATGTAATAAACTATGGAAAACTTATTTCTGAGCTTATTTTACCAACTGTAATCGGAAAAGTGTCCCTAAGTACGAATCAGAGCGAGTCCTTATTATTGCACGCATCTCTTATAGGTATGAAAGCACTAATTATTTTCCCCATAGACACCAATGTTAAAGTGTCACATATTAATGATTTGCTGCAAATTCAACTCAAGTATGGATAATGCAGCAGTGTAATGTTCGTATAGAAAACTATTTTTCCACTTGAAAAATCACCAGAAAACGTGGGGTCACAAGACATGTAAGAAAGTTCTTGTTTGTTTACTAAACAGGTCAAGGGTACAGCTGTTTTTATTGATCGACTGTTTTCATTGCTCACAAAGTGTAATCATAGAGTCGAAATTTCGAACATGTTCATCAGTGATCCAGTAAAACCTATTAATACGCTTCTTATACATTTAACCACAAAATCGAATAGAAATGGGCAGTTTTCCCCTACTTATAATGCCCATTTCCATCGAAAAAGGAGGGATTACTTTTTATTATAGGAACTACATTCGACTACACCTTGGAGGTTTACATGTAATTGTTGGTGGTAAACCATAAACCAAGGTATATGTACAACCGATAAAATCTGTTACGCAGCGAGGACAGGTTAGTGTATAAGGTAGTTCTGCAAGGTTTAAAATTAGATATCTTCAATTCCATGCGTGAAGTTGGTTTATTTAATACATTATTCTGCAAATAAAGCGTGTTCCACGTTTTGCAGAATATGTTGTCTATTTTTTATTTTGTCTTATGGCTGGTATACATGCCTCAAACAAACCGAGACTGCAATAAATCGTATTTATCGCGTACGGCCGTTTCCAAAGGTCCACTCTCATACTCTTTCATAACCTCTGCTCCCAACTAAATTCCATTGTTTATTTCGCCCCTATTTTTCTCGTTTAGAGCAAAGCATTTTGATAAAAAATAAACTGGAACCATACGCCGCTGGCCATGTAATAGTCTGAAATAAATAAATGAAGGTTCCATGTTCACCGTCATATGCATACCATCTTGAAGATGGCTCAAATTTTCGTACTGTTGACATTTTAAATATTGAGTACGAAATATGACACCATCAAATAATTAATTGGAATAAAATGTGGTGAATTTAATGTACGTATAATAAAGATTTTAGGAATATAAAATACTGAAGTGCAGTATCCCTCCTTCTCCAGCAATGTGGTGGTTAGATAAACAGAAGAGCTCGCTAGTTCTGCATTCAGCATATTGATATAATGTAATAAGATAAGATACAATAATATAAGGTAAGATAAGATAAGATAAGATAAAATATAAGATAAAGAAAATGTTATAAGTCCATCAGGAAGAGTAGCCATCATAAGATAAGATTTATTTCGGGCCGGCAAGTCATACAATGAGGCAACATAAGCTCTGATGAGCTCTTGAACCGACTATTAATAAGAAATATAAACAGCACCAACAACGTTTAATGGCTGAAAGTTAAGAATGCATACATAGATAGCCTACATGTAAGGCTGAATTAAGCATAGAAATCTAAGATAATCACAATTTAAAACACAGATCCTGAGTACCATAATACACATTTTTAAAGGTCATAGAATTGGCAAATAAAATTAGTGACCATTCATACATATGCATAATCTTAATTATTTACAGTTTAAAATTAAAACCCACACAGCCAGTGTCAATCCTACAGAGGGCAGCCTTGGCAAATCTTGCACATATCACATCCGACTATAGGTTTAGAACTGTTTAAGATATTTTTGTAAAAATCTGAAATTAGCAATGTGGAGTAAAGGCTGTATAAAACAAAAATAAAACTCTTATCAATTCATACCAGGTATTAACACTAGCTGCATGCATGGATTGTTTCAAAATATATACACAAGCATACATATTGAAATCAGTTCATTTGACAGCAAAACAAAACATAAGAGAAAAGCAGAAGTAGTAGTTAACTATGCACTGCATACAACACGTTAACAAGCGGACTGCATACAACACGTTAACAAGCGGACTGCATACAACACGTTAACAAGCGGGCTGCATACAACACGTTAACAAGCGGAAACTAGAAGAAATTACTTATAAGCACATGGAAAGCAGACAACAAAAATAGTAAGCACATGAGTTTATTAAATATAAATACTTTGCACATACAAAAGTACATAAAAAGCATTGTTCCAGTGTATGTTGAATCCTGTGCTGTAGAGTCCCTATCCAGGTGTACAGGCTATTTACATTACCGTCTACTCTAATTTCAAATAAGACTTCGGAAATGATTAAAGTTCATGGATGTTCTGAACTTATTAGGAAGTGAGTTCCACAGCAAAGGAGCAGCATAACTGAAGGAGTTCTTACCGAATGTACCAGTCTTTACACTAGGTACCTGTAATATAACGGAGTATCCAAAATTATATTTGGTATACCTTTTAACAACAAGACAATCGTCAGACAACTCTGATATTGTTAGAGCGTTGGGTTGCAGGAAATAAAACTTTACTACATTACTTAATACATAATCTACTATTGAATCCGCCATTTCATTGCGAAGTGCATTAAACTCAATATCCGATGGAAGGAGATAGATTAACTGTCTGATACTCTTATTCTGAATAATATCAAGATTGCTCGTGGGTAGATGACCGGCAGGTTCATAACACAATTTAGAATTATGGCATTCTCAATCAGCGAGATGAGATGTCCCGATTTGAATATCAGAAACTATCCTGTTATAAATGAAAATAAGATTTTTGATTACTTATACTTTTAAAGGAGTCTCAATATTCTTGAAATACTTTGTATTTTGTCAGTCAACTGCTTGTCGTTAAAAACTCGTGTTGAATTAAATAAATCGATGCATTTGTTTACATTCGTGTTTTATAAAACAAGAAATCCCGAGAATGCTATTTCTATCTCTAGGTTTCTTTCGTTGTTTCCACGGGATCCACATGTCAGTATTTACTATTTTCTATATCCAGTCAAAAGTGAATAGGCATAATGTCTTTTTTGCTAATAATCTACGCGAATAGATATTTCTATAAACAAACATATTTTTATATAACCAGTTTGCTGTTGACAAACAAAAAAAATCGTTATTACCAGAACCCTTTATGCAGTGAAAATAGGTGTAAAAACCGAACAGGAACTACAGCTTTTACAAAACATAAAACGCACACAAAAACAAACGACAATTATGAAGGAAGTGCAAAGTATGAGACGCCACAAAAATTAAAGTATTGACAATATGGCTACCGCATTGGATAATCATATTCTCTAACAAACTAGGTAATATAGAGATTATTTAAATGCTGGGATCGATTATACGGAAATCCTTCACGAGATGATAGGCGTGTGGTTCTTTTCACTCACTGACTTACGCTCGTGAGTGAAAAACCACACACGCCTACCATCGAGTGAAGGATTTCCGTATAATCGATCACAACAGTTAAATAATCTATTAGTGATTATGAATATTCTTTCACTGAGAAATCCCAATCTTTCACCGAAAAAAATGTTATAAATACGCATAACATATAGATGATCATGTATAGACAGCCACAAAGCAAGTACTCAATGACTTGGCAGAAGCCAGAGTAACAAAAGAACAAACCGTTAAGGATACAACAAGATAATAGTTAAGACGAGCATTATTTAAAAACGTTACCGTCCTCTCATGATTTAAGTACACGTCTTCATAGCGTCCACAATCTTTCCGGTCTTCAAATAGAAAAGCAAAGTTGCGAACTGTAAGTGGGTCAACCACTACACATGCAGTGCGTTTTAAAATGATAGGGTCATCATCTATTTTGATAAACGTTTTAAGAAGCTTAATAAAGATTATAAAATGTTAAATCCCTTCATCATTGAAGTCAGCTTGTGATAGTTCTTGCCGCAGAATAGTTCTTAAATTACTTGTATATTTTAAAAGTAAATCAGGGTTACGATAATAAAATGTTGCAAAGGTTTTTCGAAGTTAATGTTAACGGTAGCAATGATGTAATTATATCCCTATGTGGCGTTTTAGTTATACAAATGTCATCAGCTCGACTACAAGCTATTGAAAAACGAAACAGTTTAGATAATTATACACCAGACGAAGTTGCTTGGGGAACATCCCATCTAGGAGGGGATAATAAGCAATGTCAAATTGTAATCATCTCTCTTGTCATATAATATATGCCTCATATTTCTCCGTTTTCAATCGAGATATATATCGTGAAAAAATACATGACAGTATCTGAAATTAGCTTTGAAATTAGATGAAGTGTTCGGATATATCTTACTATAGTATCTATCTCGCCAACAACTGCACGCATTTACAATATATGTACACCGTTTCTAAACCTATTGACGACGACATCTATATAACGTAAATATTTTGAGAGTTCAAACTCTATAGACACAATATTAACATATAAACGGTTTTAACCAGCTTGGCCAAACCCCAATGCAAGAGCGTCGGTTTAAGGGTTACCAACTTATAATTCATTTTACGCATATTCTATCATGGGTATTTCAACAACCCTTAAATAAGCATATGCTTGTAATCGGCACATATACGTTATTATATGACCTGAACACATGGACAGAGTTTTGATGGATAGTTGTGTAGTTAACTTTGCCGTTATTTGGCGGATTAGTTTTTTTAACCATAATAGAACAAAAATGTCAATGACCAATATATCAATTATTCCGATATATATTATTAAAAGGTTCGACGTCATCTGCTTGAGTATAAAGTTAAAGACTCAACGTTAAATTATAAAAAAATATATAATAATATGCGACAAGGTACACAGCAATCGTCAAAACTCGGCCAATCCCGTCATTCTTCGGAAAGCTGTGTACGAGATGCTGCGAATGGGTACACAGTTCATACCAATTGCTGCACCAAAGCATTGTCTCTGAACAGCATGCTACATTTACGATCAGTTGACATTACATGTAGTCACGTGCCACCACCTCATTGCGTGTTAAATGTGTCCATCAAATGGCATAATCCCCATGTCACCACCATAGTGTTACTGTATGATAAAGTTAGCATCAACGAAACTTAGTCGAGTGCAATCACACCATTGTATGATATTTCCCCCCATGCCATTACCCACTTGCGTGTTACAGTTAGCATCCGAAAACATAAGTTGAGAGTCATCACCCCCATTAGATGTTACAGATAGCATCCAGAAACCTTAGTCGAATGCCATCACTCCATTTGGTGTTACAGTTATAATCCAAAAGCATTAGCGCATTCACGGTGACATGGGTGACCGCATCCTTGCGCTTGATGCGTTGATTTTATCCTGGCCGGATCAACAATGTATCCTGGATGGTTTTTCGACACAATTCGTGAGGTAGTCCTTTGCTTTTATTGGGTCTATTAATATTCTTTTTTCGGCTTAAGTTGTCTCACGGAACTCACAGATATGTTAGTGTTAATTTGCTGCTTTACATTTACCAAATGAATGATAAATAACAGGATGCTTGTTAAAAAAGTATCGCAAATGCCAGGAAATTTTGACAAAGGGGAGAGAAAATCTGTAAGTTTTCCATCAAAAGATCGACATGAATACGTTTTAAGAAAGTCCACGCCTTGTATATATTCCAGATCACATAAAACTTACGTTTAGAACAAATTATGATTCAGCTACATAAATAAAAATAATTTATTGGTATTTTTTTAGAGTTTCGCATCCTTTACAATATGGACAACACATCCTTGTTACGCATTTTTTAACGTAATGTGTCCACGCTTCTTCACCGATACATGTGTACAACTTCGGGTCGGAGTATTTTTCGTAAATAAATTAACCATTGTATAGCACATGCAGACTAGCATCTATGTATATATTGTCTGGTGAATATAAGCAAAATTAAACTAGACTGAACTCGATCTTTTATTTTTATCATCAGCTTTATATGAATGTTTAGGTCCCTAAATGACCATTAAATATATTCTATGTCCCATCTTCAGCTTTAAATGACTACCAGTACCGAACTGTTTTCTGTCAGTATACTCTGTTTGTGTGTGTGTGTGTGTGTGTGTAGTTCTGAGGTATAACGTCCCTCCACCAGCATACTCGACAAGCCGTGAGGTGTTCCTAGTAGTTTTTTTAGAGACGACCAAAACAGTGGGAAGGAAACAAAGGAATATCCGGGAACTTACTTGCGAATAGATTCATACGGATCTTTAACGTGCTCGGAGAATCCCGGTTTACGTCCACATGCGATCATTTTATCATTTCTTCTTGATTTTATTCGTGAATTCTGAAAGAATTTTGATCATGCAGAGCACACATACCTCTACTAAGCGAGCCATTTCCTCCGCCGCTAATGACAAAGTGATTATTCCAGCTCATCTGTGTTTAACGCAGTCGAAATTTCCAAATTACCATATATATAGTTAGGGTCAGTCTGGACCTTGTGTTGGGGGCGCTAATGTGCAGGAAGAATTATAGCTTACCTCGGGCATGTGTACATCAATCAAAGTCCGTTTAATATTCACGAACAAATGACAATTTCCTATAATAAATGATAAATTAATAAATTGCTCTTTTTTTTATGAATTTATTTTTTATGAATTTAACCAAAGGCGGATCCAAGGGAGTGGGGACGGAGCCGGCGCGCGCCCCTAAAACCTGCCAAAAAAACATCCAAAACAACGTGTTTTGCCATTTTTTATATTTATGCCACCCTCATGCGTCCCACTAAGACATTTTTTCTTGCTTTTTGCTTGAGTCACATAAAGATGACTTTCGCTTCCTATTGCGTTTGGTTCTGTATAAAATGAATAGACGAACTTGAAAAGACCACAATAAAACAATTTGTTGTAATGTATATACAGTATGTAGGGCCTTTTTACCCTTCTTTGCAGCAGCCTGTATAAGGCCCCTTCCACAACCCAATTTTTTTTAAATCATGCAGTTTTCCCCATTTTTTAAACTTACATCTGGAAATTTCATTCCCCATTCATGGATTTTTCCCCCCAATTTAGATCAAAAGGCCCCTTCTTTAAAAGTGGTAAAAATGTGAGATATGTATTTTATAAGTATAAATCTCTCTCTCTCGCTCTCTCTCTCTCTCTCTCTCTCTCTCTCTCTCTTTCTCCTTATATTTGACTTAATATATGAAGGATGCGCTCTCTTCTTACCTCAGTATACGAGGCCGGTCATATAACGCAATTGTGAAAATTAGTACAGGATGCGTTGCCGTACACGATTTACCTTCTGATTTGTTTCCATTAAAATACAAATTAAAAGGATACTGTTTGTCATTCAATTCATGTTTAATGTAGCTAGGAAATGACAAACTCCAAATTAGCTTTTGGCCAACTGATATGATCTCACATCAAAAATGTTATTGAAATTTGATTTTCAGTTCCTTGAAAGAAGACACAGTCTTTTTGTTTACTCTATTTCTAAGAGTCCTTTAAAAATTGTCACAGATTTATTGCATATATAATTAACTAAGATGTATAGGTGTTCCGTGAACGGTATCGTTTTTTTTCCTTACGCCTGTAATTCTTCATTTTGTCGGTTTTATCGGGTGAATACAATGGGTATGATCCCATTAGGATGCAATGTTGATTCGACCAGGATAAAATCAACGCATCAAGCGCCGCAAGGATAAGGTCACCCTTGTCACCGTGCTATTACCATTAATCAATTGCATGCTGCATTTACCATCAAACGAATTTAACCCATGCCACCACCCCATTGCATGTTACAATTAGCATCACATTAAAATCAGTCCAATTCCACCAGCTGGCAAAGTAAAACAAACAAGTGTCATCGCCCTTTGCATGTTTTATTTTTGATTAATATAATTAATTGGTATTTACTCTTAACACTTGTCAATAAGTTACGTTAACATAACACACAGTTAATATCAACAGATGGCTCAGAATTTCAAATACTTGCACCATTTATTCATGAAGCGTTTACTACCAGCGCTCTTCGTGGTTTAGAGTGTGACCTATATAGAGACTATCGATAAAACCTATCGTAAACTCTCAGCCGGATAGAGTCTATAAAGAGAAATCTTCATAGCCCCTGTCCTATACATGTCAATCAAGTTACGGTAAGATAGCACACAGTCAATACTGAAGACGCATAGCAGTACGATAAGATACTAATTTACACAATCATAAGACAAATATCAGAATTTTAAAACCAAAATAGCATTCGTGGCATTATATACTTAATTAAATCATTAAAGTTAGAGTTTTGACTGACAACACACATTTTCAGAAACAAGAGCAGCTACATAGCCTACAACTTGCTTGCGTACATTTCGGGTCACTTCTTTCCGGAAATTAAATTGCAGGCATCGCATTTAAAGGAGTAACTTGCGTCGCATTACATCAGTGGACAAGACTCCAAGTTAAAGACGGCGTTGAAATTAAAATCCTCATAGTAAATACAATTTAATGAATATCACTAAAAGGGAAAAATGTCACACATTGAAAAGCCTTGAAAAAAAAAATACAAATTCATTTAAAAGTAATTTAAATGACGGGTAACGTTGTTTCATGCTTTTCATAAAATACAAGGTAAATACTTGAATTCGTGAACAATTACACATATTTAGCCCTTAGCGGCTCCTGAAGTCTCATGAAGTCGGTATAAGTATTTGGTATATTTGAGAAATATTTAGTGAGTTATCACTGAAGATAAACCAGTATCAGTTCTGACGTTTGATATACAACTCAGTATTTCAACACCGTACGTATATTACAGCCCCCAGGGGAATATTTGATTGTCTGAAAGTTCATACAAAAAGCTTCAAAATGAGATTTGTCTGCCATCTGAGCGTTAGGGCGTTTGCATGTAATGCACGTGACAATTACGCTACCTTAAAAATTTCAGAAAACGTTCAATTAAATCGAACATGAGTGCAATGTGCATATGAACAAACATACTACCTATATTTACGTAATTAATTTAGACAAACTTTTCAATATAATGAAAATCTGAAAGTATACTGTAGTTTACGTTACAAACTGTTCGTTACCAAAACATCATAAATACATTTAAAAATAGCTAGATCGTAAGTTACCGAAAGACGCCACTTCCACCCTGGGGTAATATTAAATGAAATAATTTCCTAAAAGGATATGACATTTGCTACAAAGTGAAGTATGTTTGCCAAATGGGAATGTGGGGATAAAGGTGTGACCTCCATTCGAAATACGTTACCATTATCATGTTTTGAAAATATAATACTCAAAAATTGCTTAAATGCAGCAAAATGGTATGTATATTTTATATTATTTATCAAATATGTTAAAAATTGAAATCAAAAGCAATAAAACATTTCCTAAAGACAATGTAGTTTACGATACATGAAATGTACATTACCATTTAACGTTATTTGTCATATTGAATGTTTCCAGAAATAATGTCTCTACATCTTTACTTACATGTGTCTATTTTAATAATAAAATGTTAATCATTAAATCAATCAATCAATCAATCAATCAATCAATCAATCAATAAATAAATAAGTAAATAAATAAATAAATAAATAAATAAATAAATAAATCGATCAATAAATAAATAATAAATAAGTAAAATAAATAAATAAATAAATAAATAAATAAATAAATCAATAAATAAATAAATAAATAAATAAATAAATAAATACAAATAAATAAATAAATAAATAAATAAATAAATAAATATTTTAAAAAGATACATAAATCAGAAAAATAGTGACTGCATATCAAATTACTGGGAGCATATCAGTTACATAAAATGACATTTTCTTTACTAGTTATGGAATCATTCCTTTGTTACCATGTATCCTTCTTCTAAGACAACCCCCAAAGAATAATTATATTCTGTCCTCGTCCAATGTAAATTGGTCCTACCTTATTCTGGTTATTTGGACACAATACTAATAATACTAACTCTTATCAAAGACAGACATAAAGGGAAATGACCTTGACGTGCATATATGTTCACTGTACCACCTATGTTCAAGGTTCTTTGAGTATGACCACTGGAACTAGGCCAGACTCAGTATATATAATGACACCCCGAACACAAACCGTCCAGGGTCAAGTGAACTTATCCAAAACAGGAGATTCAGTTTCCCTCGTCCACTAGTCACATAACTATTCAGAAACTATCAGACGACATGCAAATTTCCAGGGTAGCATCAATGCGTTCAGCAGAAAGTATGCAGCATACCGGTAATACCGTTGGTGCATAGCAAGTCTCTGTACAGCAAAGCTGGTAGGGCCATTCTCCAAATGGCAAATATGGAATCAGAAATTATTTCTTCGCACTGCATCGAGAAGAACATCGAGAAAGGCTTGAGAAGAGCCACGGAATGTATCATTGGTTTCACAAACCCATTCCAAGTTGATATCAGTGACTACGAGTTATACTGCTGATTGTCTGGTGTTCTAGCTGAGAGATGTTCCCGATGATCGATTTAAGCATCAGGATGAGACGGCCATAGCATATATTGTCAATGACTTGTTAATTGATCCGCCGACCCGATGCCATTCCACGATCAAATCGAGACAAACTGCAAAAACTTCATCAACTGAATTGCCGAAGAAACTTACACAAAGTTATTTACATCAAAGCATACTATATTTGGTTAACTAGTTCCCTTATTGATCAAGCATAAGATAGATCTTAAGTTGACGATGTCAAATCCTCTCGGCTCAGCGCCATGGTCCCTTTTAACAGCTGATGGGTTAACTGGTTCCCCTATTGATCAAGCATAAGATAGATCTTAAAGAAAGATAAAAATATCGGACAGGGAAGGCAGCATTCACGGACGACAGTCAATCACAAAACACAAAAACAAACACGCAAACAGACACAACTAGAAAGCAAAAGTAATAAAAAATGCAAACGACATCACAAACACAAAAGGGTTGACAATAGGACTACCGCCTTGGAACGGTCAGTGGCAACAAAGGCCACTGGGGGTTTAAACCGGTTCTAGGGTGCACCAAACCTCACACTTACCCTACTTTCATCCCATTTAAACAGGACAGTGTAAATAAAGAAATCCCCACCATGATCTAATCTCTAACCAACAAGGCAGCATCAATAGGCAATATAAGTAAAACACAAATATGCTCGTGTAAATACAATACAAAAAAAAAATAGCCTAGAAATCCACAATGAAGGTACTCAATGACTTGGCAGAAGCCAGAGCAACAAGAGAATAAACCATTAAGGGCACGACAGGAAAGATCATAGACAAACATCAAACGCCACCGTCCCAATGGGCTTTAGGTAGGCGTCATCATAGGGTCCACAGCCTGTCCGGTCATTGTACAATTAAAGAGGAAAGCATAGTGGCTAACTGTAAAAGGGTCCACCACCAAGCATGCAGTACGTTGCAAAATGATAGGGTCATAAACTCTTTTGATAAACATTTTAACAAGTTTAACAAAGATAGTATGAAAGTGATCATGACCAAGAATCTTACGAAGTTTATAAATCACATCACCATAGAAGTCAGGTTGTGATAGTCCTTGTCGCAGAAGAGTCCTTAAATTACATTTATATTTGGGAGGAAGATCAGGGTTACGATAATACAATTTTTTAGGTTTTATGAAGTTTATGGTAACGGTAAGTTGACGCTGTCAAATCCTCTAGGCTCAGCACCATGATCCCTTGCAACAGCTGATGGGTTAACTGGTTCCCCTATTGATCAAGCATAAGATAGATCTTAAGTTGACGCTGTCAAATCCTCTAGGCTCAGCGCCATGGTCCCTTGCAACAGCTGATGGGTTAACTGGTTCCCTTATTGATCAAGCATAAAGATAGATCTTAAGTTGACGCTGTCAGATCCTCTAGGCTCAGCACCATGGTCCCTTGTAACAGCTGATGGTAATGTTAGAACTGACAAAGCCAAATTGCTCCACTGCTTAAAGGCATCATTTGAGCCAATTACACAGCGACCTGTTGAATATACTGTGTATGTGTTTGACGGTAATGCAACACTTCAGAGTCAGCCTCCAGTTCCTGGTATGTTTGACAATTTGGCAGATCTGGTGTTGACCTACTTCCTAAAGGACCATGAGTCGACTTTGTGGCAGACACGTACGTCCCTAGATCTATCAAGTATTCTGAGTGCAAGAGACAAGCTGTGATACAACCAGTGACTTTGTGCGGAGCGGCGAGGCAGTCCCATTGAAGAGGATTAAAAAGCACAGAGTTTGTGCCAAATTTGGATTGCTCGAACAGTAGCATGAATGTTCGGATGATCTCAAAAAAAGTACGGAGAGCACCGAGTGGATAATGTGCTGCCTATATGGCAAACCTCTTTACACGGATATCAAATACATTTTCGTTACAATTCAAAGGTGTCACAGGATGACCTTAGTGGTTGGGCTAACTCAGGAAAGAATCAATGACGGTGAATGCATTTACATAAGTTTAATGCAACTTTTAAAATATGTTTAATATATATACAATTATCTAAAAAAAACAAGCGAATACACAAATGAACTATGAAAAGAATGTTCTCCTGAACGTTTAAGACGTTCTTAGTATTGTTATAAATACTGAATGTCTAAGACACTAAAGTGTTGTTAAAGCTATAACAATGTTGATCTAGCGCGATAACAGTGATGCGCGAGAGCTCATGAAGATGATGATGCGCGAATTCAATGGATGATTGTCATCAAATGCCTTCTGTAAGGGTTGATGACGCGATGCAATGATAGTTAATCTCCACTGAGATTGTGAATGATATTCCTCCAGTGAGGACTGGTAACGGGCCCACCTTGTGTCCCGGGGGTTGTCGTTAGTAAAACCTGACTGCGCAGGTACGGGGACCGTCTCCACCGCTTGTAACGTTAGTCGTGGAAGCTTAGCTCCACTCCTGGATATCCAAACCTAGATGGCTTACTCCAACCCTGGATGGCTTATATCCTGGATGGCTTAGGCTGTAATTATACATACGTTTTAGATGTCGGTTGACAAACATAACAATCTTGCATAATTACCATTACCCAAACAAATCATTATTCAATCAATATATGTAAGCTGTACTAATGATGAGTAGCAATGTATACATATTCTACAACGCCATGTATACGCTATGTACGTCGCTGTTAATCAATGCCCCTAATTCATGTAATATAAACATGATCAAATTACTCATATATTACACTCACTGAGTTATGCATGCACGCAATGTTAACAATCGTGTATTACAATCACTGAGTTATACGCCAACGTTAACTAATGCACCTATTATCCACTGTTATCAAATTAATATTGTTTTACAATTAATGATCAATTACAATAATTACATCTAATAAAGTAACTTCAAAATCATATGCTAGTCTAAAGTTATGTTTGAGAAACATCAATGCTAACCGGATGTCGTAACCGCCAATCAAGATGGCGCCGCCCACTGAATACAATTATACGATAAAAGTTTAATAAAATTACTAACCACATGTTGCCTGTGAAATTTGCCGTCCAATCTCTGTTCCAACAAAGTACTATCGATGATCCCCGCGATAGCTAGAAGACAATGGGTTTTATAGCAAACATTACGCCCAAATCATTATTTGCCCCGTTCAGTCCGTGACAAACGTGGCTAAATCTACAGTATTGAATCTACACGCGAGGCCCTTATACAATTTTGCCGTTTAAGGAAAATATACCTATACGTTTACATGCATTAGCACAAAACTAAACTTATGACACGGCCTCTCTGGCGGCCACTTAAAATGTGCACGCTTTTACGTGTTACATGAATAGATCATGAATATTGTGAAATTGTTTCAACTCGAACAATAGATTTTGGGTGTAACCGATAACAAGAGCTATATACGACCAGTACGCTCTACCCGTAACATTTTGTGACAACATCTCCCCACTTAAAGAAAGTGCTACACTTTTAAAATTCAACAAAATGATAATTAATATTTACACGTTAAGAAACTATTAATTCTTCTGAGCAAACGAGCGACAACACGTACAAGCTGATCGCTCAATCGCTTGAGTATGTTAACTATTACCACTGCAGTTATAACCTAACTATAATATGTAATTACAATTTCAACACTATTCTACAATTGTACACTACCCTGTCGTAACATATACTACTATTGTACAATACACTGCAATACACTATTGTATTAAACCGGTCATTATGTGCGGCGACTTAAATAGTCTGCCCCAATATTGTCCTTTCCACGGTCTATTACACCGACTTTACGGTTACTAATAACACTACTTCCCGTCACTACAAGAACTCCAACTTTACACATCGCATCCATCGCATTACCAGTATACTGTTTGCGAAATGGAGTAGGGTCTCTCGTTTCCCTAATCGGCTTTGCTAAAGTGTGCTTAAAGCTACACTGCACTACATCTGTTGGTCTCGACTTATCGGACCGAACAGTACTACACTCAGAGTCTAAACGACTTATCTCTCGTTTCTCTGCTACACTAAGCATGCCCGATATGTCTACATCGGCTGCTCTCTCTTTACCTACACTAGTGGGAAAATACATGGGACTAGTGTCCTCACTACTGTCTTCCTCACTATCCTCAATAACTGCAACATTAACTACGGTTAACACCCCTTATTGCCCATTATCGGTTCTACTGATATACTCTTTCAGCATATTCGCATGAAAGGTCTTTAACTTTCCGTTTATCTCGATACGGTAATCCATAGTGTTCACTATCCCTCTAACGTAAAACGGACCTTTCCATTGTAATAACAACTTGTTATTGTCGGTCGGGAGTAATAGTAACACCTGGTCATCTATCTTAAACTTCCTAGCTCTAGCTTTCTGGTCATAGTACCGTTTATACTTGGTACTTGCCTTAACTAACTGACTTTGAGCTATCTTACAAGTCTCCTCTAGTTTCTCCTTCAGATCTAAAACATACTGATATGTAGTCTTAACCTCATCACTATCTACTTCACCTGCCCACATCTCTCTAAGAATCCTCATGGGACCTCTAACTGACCTACCGTACAATAACTCAAACGGAGAGAATCCTAAACTCTCTTGTGGTACCTCTCTAAATGCAAACAATAAAGCATTGAGATACTTGTCCCAATCTTTGGGTCTCTCGGTACACATACGCCGTAACATTTGCTTTAACGTCCCGTTAAATCGTTCGACTCACCCGTTACACATAGGGTGATATGGTGTTGTCATGATTTGACGCAAAGACAATAACCTGCTTACTTCAGCCATAAGTTCTGACGTAAACTGTGACCCACAATCAGTCAGCATTTCCTCTGGTACACCTAGCCTACTGAACATATCAACTAATGCCTCAGCTACTCTCTCAGTTTCAATTGAGGGCAATGCTACTGCCTCCGGATACCTAGTTGCATAGTCTACCATGGTTAAAATGTACCTATTTTTCCTATCCGACACTGGAAAAATTGGTCCAACTATGTCTACGGCTACCCGCTTAAATGGTGTATCTATCAGTGGCATCTGACCTAAATGTACTTTGGTCACTCGACCTTTTGGTACTGTCCTTTGGCATACATCGCAGGACCTACAATACCTAGTTACATCTCCACTAACGCCTGGCCAATAAAATTCTGCCAATACTCTATCTGACGTTTTCTTTACGCCTAAATGACCTCCCATAATCGACTCATGAGCTACCTTAAGCACTGTCGTTCTATACTGGGTAGGTACCACTAATTGGTGAAACTGTCTACTACCGCTATCTTCAAATTCTCTGTACAATAACCTATTCTTATGTACAAACTTACAACTACCGGACCCTTTACACTTCTTCACTACCCCATCCTTGGCCTTCACTTTACAAGGACCTAATGACTCGTCTTGAGTTTGTGCTTCTATAAACTCCGCTTTAGATATGTCTCCTACGGCTGCAGGAACCTTTAATTTTCTATAAGCCTGAGCTTGCTTCTGAACCTGCGCTCTAGTCTCTACGGCATTACTTATGCTACTTCTAAAATCGGACATTACCGGAAGTACTGAACCTTCTATGTTCCCCATCGTTAAATCATACATCGGGTCATCCATACATAGTGCCTCTGTAGTCCCTTTAAAGAAAGGTGTATCTACATCTATTCTCGCTATTGGCACGTGCTCTACCGACTTATTTAACAACATACACGGTGACTGTTTACCTACCAACTGGTCATCCGTAACTAAACTACGCCTAACTACCACACCTGTACAACCTGTATCCCTCATTACAATTACGTCCGTGCCATTCACTCTACCATCTGCCGTTGGAAGATTTGCATACGGAAAGAGACATGTTCCGATCTTCGCCATTACACCATCCGCTTTAACACAACAGCTACTACTCTCGGTTATAATAACCGGACTATTACTACCTCTGCCTCTACCTCTACCTCGGTTTTGACCACCTCTACCTCTACCGAAATTCCATGGGTTGTTAAAACCTTGGTTCTGACTCCCTACATTGTTGTCCACTCTACTATTTTCACTAAAATTGTCTACGACAGCGGACACTTTCACCGCTTTCCTACACTCATGTGAAGCATGATTCCCATTACAGTGACGACAACGAATAAAAGGTCTACCTATGTTACCACTATTGCTACCTCCTCTAGCACCCATCGAACTACCACCACCTCTATAGTTTCCACTCTGGCCTTTCTGTTTATGATCGTCCCCTTGCCTATCTCTAAAAGTTCTGTCTTTCGACACTACATTATGAGCTCCACCTCTAGCCTCGGCAAACTGATCTGCTTGTGTTGCCATTTCTCCTACACTAGTTAGTTTTCTTTCTTTAAGAAATAAGAACAGATCTCTACTACAAACATTGAATAGCTGGTCCCGCAACAAGAAATCTATGAGGCCCTGATAAGTCTGCGCTACCTTCCCTAGCTCTAACCACCTATCTAAGTAATTTCTAGATCTACTAATGAACTGAATAAATGACTCGCCTTTCTCAGGCAGACAAGCTCTAAACCGCTTTCTAAAACCTTCTTCAGTTAACTCAAATCTCTTTAAAAGAGCATCCTTTAACTTGTCATAGTCAAGAGCATCTAAACTAGGTAATCTAGAAAATACATCTAAGGCCTTGCCTCTCAATAACGCACTTAAATGAACTGCCCACTTATCTTTGGTCCATTCCTGTAACTCAGCATAACGCTCGAACCGTAACAAGTAACTGTCCATGTTATCTTTGTCAGCATCAAAGTATGGTAACTTCGAACCTTTTAACTTCCCAGAATAACTATCTTTCCTACAGTTCCACTGTCCTTACTATGTGTCTTAGCTGCTTCCAACTCTAAAGCTAACTTATGATCAAACTCCTTTTGCTCCCTTTCCATTATCATCT